>JASDQU010589648.1:35945-46942 GCA_032191745.1 Picea mariana
AAAAATAACACTTTGAATATGAAAGAAATGTTCATGGGCCTCTTCGAGGGGGAAACCTCCAGTTGAAAAGATATCTATTACAATAATATCCAAGCTATGGTTCTCATACCCTTGACTCCTATTTATACTAAAAAGAAGCATCTAGAGGAAGATCCTTCTAGAAGTAAAAGCTTCTATTAGGTCTTCTTACATCCGCCTTATTCTATTTTATTGAAAGGCCTTATTAATATTGACCTTTATTACATCTGAATATATTGTTCTACCCTTGTGTGGGTTAGGACCTTAACATGTCCTCCCCCATAAAAATAGCCTTGTCCTCAAGGCTTGATATGAGGAAATTGTTGCAGAATGGTAGCTAGTTCCCAAGTGGCGTATGTTGGAGTTGTATATTTCCACTGGACTAGAACTTCCTTGATGGTTCTCTAGCATAGGTGATGCTCACGCTGGTCCAAAAATACTTTTGGCTGTAGCCAAATGGATCCTTCTTCAGCTAACTCTAGAAGGTTGGTTTGAATTTGGCACTTAGCTCCAATCACCTACTTTAAGCATGAAACATAAAAAACAGGATGTAGCTTCGAATGACTGGCAAAAGATAACTGATAGGTGACGTGTCCCACATGCTTGAGCATGGTATAAGGGACATAAAATTTGGGTGCTAGATTTTGACAATGCTCGGCCTTGAGGAAAGTTTGCTTGTAAGGTTGCAGTCAAAGAAACACCTGATCCCCTTCTGCAAATTGACGTTCAGAGTGACCTTGATCTGCTTGTTGCTTCATGCGATTTTATGCCATGAACAAATTCTCTTTGAGGGTATGGAGAATAGCCTCTCGAGCTGTAAGTGTTAGGTCAACAACCTAGACCTTCGAGGCACCCGGTAAGTATGAGAGAATTGAAGGTGGCTTCTGTTCATATACCGCTTCAAAAGGAGTCATGCGTGTAGTTGTATGGTATGAAGTGTTGTACCACCATTCAGTTAGGGGTAACCATTGAGCCCACTGATTTTCTTTTCTGAGGCAAAACACCTCAAATATGTTTCCAAACACTTGTTGACAACTTTCGTTTTGCCATCGGTCTGGGGATGATAAGATGTGCTGAGATGCAATTCAGTGCCTTGTATCTTGAACAGTTCTTGCCAAAAATTTCTTGTGAAAGTTGGGTCATGATTAGAAACAATAGAGCGCGGCATGCCATGAACCTTCAAGACCTGATCCATGAATATTTGAGCCACCGTGGATGCTGTAAACAGGTGTTGAAGGGCATAGAAATGAGCATAATTGGAAAGGCGATCAACAACCACCATGATGACAGATTTATTTCTTGATTTGTGTAAGCTAGTAATAAAATCCATAGAGATATCCTTCCAAATAGCAGGTGGAATCGAGAGTGGTTGTAGTGTGCCCAACGATTTGACTATTTCTCCCTTGTTGCGTTGACACATGTCACATTCAGCTACAAAATTACGAATTTCCTGCTTCATACCATCCCAGAAAAATGAATGTTTGACCCTGTCATAGGTTTTGGTGAACTCGGAGTGCCCTACTATGGGTGTAGCATGAAGCTCAGAAAGTACCGTGGATTTAAGATTTGATTGTTTACTTAAATACAAATGGCCTTTGTATTGAAGTTCCTCATGGAGCCAAGAGTAACCTGGGGAAGTTGGAGTATTGGAATGCAATTGTTAGATCAACTGCAAACTTTTGGGATCTTGTAGCCATTCCTGGCGAATGGCTTGGAGCCAATCGGGTACAATGAATGAAAGAGAAAAAAGGGATCCTTCATCTTCATATGTTCGGGAAAGTGCATCTACAACCACATTGTCTTTTCCTTTCTTATAAATTATCTCATAATCATATCCAAAGAGTTTAGTCACCCATTTTTGTTTTTCTAGGGAGGAAATGCGTTGTTCCAGAAAATACTTGAGGCTTTGATGGTCTGTCTTAATTCGGAACCGTTTCCCCAATAGATAAGGATGCCACAGATCCACGACATGCATAATAGCCAACATTTTCTTTTCATAGATGGATTTGTCTAGATTTATTTCAGATAGTTTCTTGCTGGTAAAGGCCAAAGGTCGACCCTCTTGCATAAAAACAATACCAATTCCTTTCCCTGAGGCATCACATTCCAACACAAAGGTCTTTGTTAAATCAAGAAGGGCGAGGACTGGAGTGGTGCACATGGCCATCTTCAAGGTTTGAAAAGCTTGAGAAGCAGTTGGAGTCCAAGTGAAAGAGTTCTTTTTTAGGAGAGCAGTGAGAGGTGTTGCAATATTCCCATAATTCTTAACAAACTTGCGATAATACCCTGTTAAGCCTAGAAATCCATGCAAGCTATTAAGAGTCTTTGGGTGAGGCTAGTATTGCATAGCTTCAATCTTTTTAGGATCCACCCTGATGCCATCTTTTCCAAACAGATGACCCAAGTATTCTACTTCTGAGGTGCCAAAAGCACATTTAGACTATTTTAGGAAACGTTGGTGCTTAGAGAGTAGATGGAGAACTTGATCCACATGAAAAAGATTGTCTGTCTAGGTTTTGCTATAGATGAGGATATCATCAAAGAAAACTAATACAAAATGGTGGAGAAAAGGATGAAAGACATGATTCATGAGGCTTTGGAAGGTGGAGGGGGAATTACACAAGCCAAAGGGCATGACCAAAAATTCACAGTGGCCCTCATGAGTTCTAAAAKAAGTCTTGGGAATATCTGCCTCTTTCATACGTATCTGGTGGTAGCCTGAACGAAGATCCAGTTTAGTGAAAAATTGGGTGCCACTCAATTCATCTAGGAGGTCATCAATGACAGGAATGGGGAATTTGTCTTTTATGGTAAGTTTGTTGAGGGCACGGAAGTCAGAACACATTCGCCAAGAACCTTCTTTCTTCATAACCATGACCACAGCAGACACGTAGGGGCTCGTACTAGGGTGGATAATGCCTGCATTAAGGAGTTCCTAGACAATTTTCTCAATTTCATTTTTTTGGGAAAAGGGGTGACGATACAAACAGACATTGGGAGGAAGGCTTCAGGGTACAAGGGGAACAGAATGATCATGAACACCATGGGAAGGAGGGAGGCCTTGGGGTGTGGAAAATACCAATTGATGTTTATAAAATATGGCTTGGAGGTCTTGCGGTACCGAGGGTGTCTCGGTTGATTGTATGGCATGGAGTTGGGCGATAACCCCAGAATGACTCTTTTTGAGCATCTTTTCCATGTGATGGGAACTAATGATCTCAAGTGAATCGGCAGTGATGCCTTGGAACTTATATTGGTGGCCCTCCTGGTTGAATTGCATGGTTAAGTCTTTAAAATCCATGAGAATGGGACCCAAAGTCCTTAGCCAGTCTGCACCCAACACAGTGTCACAACCTCCCATGTTGATAGAAAACATAGGGGATTTCAGGTGGTATTCACCAATATGGAGATGCAAATTTTCACAACACCCTCCACATTTCATGGAACCACCATTGGAAATCATGGTTTGGAAATTATTGACAGCATGGATGTAGCAATGAGTTTCTTGGGCAATGCGATGATGAATAAAATTATGCATGCTGCCACTATCAACTAGAATGATGACCGTCCCATGCTTGATGTAACCAATTATCTTGAGGATTTGGGGAGTGGATAAGCCAATGAGAGCATTGAGGGAAATGACTGGTTCTACTTCGGGAGGGTTTGAGGGAGGGGTTATGTCAGTGGATTCAGGTGACTCAGACATAGAGGGAGTTTCTTCATCTTCTTCCGAAATCTCCTCGGAGATGGCCATAAAAAGATTTTTTTCTTTACACATGTGTCCTGGGAAATATTTGTCATCACAGTTATAACAAAGGCCTTTGAGTTGGCATTCATCCATTTCAGTCCTGGTCAATTTTTGGATCTTTAGTTGAGTAGAGAGAGTAGTGGGATTTACTGGTTTAGGGCGAGGGATAAAGGAGGGTTTGTTTTTTTTGAGAATATACAACCTGTTGTTCTTATTTATCTCTTTTGGTAGTCTCCACCCAACTCTCAGGCTGAGCCATGAGAACATGGTCCCAAATTTCATCCTTGAGGCCGTTGATAAAACACTCTCAGAAAAAGGCATCAGGCATGCCCTCTGTTCTAAAGGCCAGGCACTTAAAGGAAGATATAAAGTCTTCCATTGTTCCTAATTGTTTCATCTTTGTCAAGAGACCCAAATGGTTGGTGTCAGTGTCAAAGCATTCATAAAGCTCTGCCACAAATTGTGTCCAAGAAATATAACCTTGACGAGAATTTTTTCTCCATTGCCACCATTTCCAACATTCTTGATCTAGATGGATAAAACCATACCAAAGTTTGGCCAAGTCATCTGTAACGTTGTATAAATAGAGGTAATGTTCCATTTGGGTTACCCAACCAGTGGGGTTCGAACCATCAAATTTGGTCACATCCACCCATGGAAGGCGTAGGTCACATTGAAAGTGATGGTTCTACAAGGTATGGGAATGAGAGGAATGGTCACCTTCAATATGTGGGGGTGAGGAAGAGGAAGGTTTATCTATAGGGATATGCAGTTTGGTGCAGAGTGTCGAAAAGACTGATTCAAGCTGGGTGGTGAGGTCTTGTTTGATTTCGCCCATTGAGGACTCGGTTGTATTGATGGAAGAAACATTGGCACTGAGTTGTTTCACTTCTTGTTGGGTCTCAATGAGACCAGATTGCAAGGTGTTGAATTGAGATTCCAAGTCTTGGCTATGAGTAGGGGCCATGAGGATGGGGGAATTGAAAAGGGGCAGGTGGGGTAAAAACATTTTTTCCAAAAAAATGATATCAATGAATGTGATAAGGGTGAAAAGATGAATCCAATGGAATAGGTCTCAAATAATGGTGAAACAATTTCCAGACTTTTTTTTTTATTTTTTATTTTTTTTACAAAGTTATACTTTGGTCTGAAGAATATTGCAGAGATGAAATGCCCAAATGCTTAACCAAAAATAAATGTGTATTTACTTGGCAACTCGAACACAGTTGCGTGGCAATAGATCTTGTCTGTTTTAATTTGTTTATGTTTCTGTCCCCAATGGTTAGGTATTCAAAGGTTCTACAAACAAGGGTTTTCCCTGTGCTATAGCTCTCTGATATATGTGTGGGGTCCAACAGTAGTACTCCGCCCAATATCTCAGGGAACTAACTAAGGAGGATAGATTGTACCCTTAGTCATACTACTCGACTACCCAGATACTAGAGAGTATCTATTAATGTTTATTCCATTATTATAGTTCTTTGCATTTCATAAGATAAGAGCATAATAAGAACAAGATCACTGAGAAATACACATCCACAAGAGACACAACATTTATCCTGGGAAACCCTCAAGGGGAAGAAAACCCAGCAAAAACTTCCTTATCATAAATATCTTATACAATGTTCAAGAGATAACTCAACCAATACAGAAAGTCCTCCTCAAGAGATGCGCCACCCTTCTTCTCCTCTCTCCAACTTGAAATTTTAGATTGCCTCATAAGAGAATGAGCAAGTGAAGTGTGTCTTAGAAGTGAGGCGCTAGCCTCTTATTTATATCAATATGGCATGTGTAAAGAGTCACCCTCTGGTAGGGCCGACCTCTCACACTGGGCGGGTAAACCCACCTTTAATTAATTCTGGCCCTTCCATTATAACTACTGGGGCCGACTTCTTATTATGCACTTTGTAATTGTCCGATGACCAATCCGCAAAAGGGGATTTGGTCCTTATACAATTACCGACTTGGTTAATCCTCAATGGGGATTAATCCAATAACAATAATAATAATAATGACATGATTAATCCTCAATGGGGATTTAATCCAATAATAATAATGACATGATTAATCCTCGATGGGGACTTAATCCAATAACTAAATAATAATAAGAATGCTCTTTGTAGTTACATTATTTTAACACTCCCCCTTAACAAGAAGGGTATTATTCATCAGCATCAGGTGAGATAGGTTTGCATCATTGGTGGAATCTAGAGGACAGTATCATCAATATCATCTTGAACAATTGTCTAGCATATTTACGAGACATTGAAATTTTTTTTCATCAACAGCATCATCATTCTCAAAAGAATGCTATCATCATCTGCATAAAACATGTATCAGTAAAAAATGATACCTCATCACAGCACTAGGTTGTCACATCACAGTACTACACTAGCTTAATATCACAGCTCAGTGTCAGTCACATCTTGCTTTACATATAACAACTAGGTCAGAAGCAAGTAATATCATCATCTCACTTTACGTCTAACAACTAGGTCAGAAGCAAGGAATCACACTGTCATGCTTTACGTCTAACAACTAGGTCAGAAGCATGACTCATATTTCTTTACGTCTAACAATGAGGTCAGAAGCAAGGAACATAAACATCTCACTTTACATCTAACAACGAGGTCAGAAGCGAGGAATCATCGACGTTATGCTTTACGTCTAACAACTAGGTCAGAATCATAACTCATCTTGCTTTACGTCTAACAATGAGGTCAGAAGCAAGGAACACGTGGCATCATGATTTACATCTAACAACGAGGTCAGAAGCATGACTCATCTTGCTTTATGTCTAACAACCAGGTCAGAAGAAAGGAATCAACGATGTTATGCTTTACGTCTAACAACTAGGTTAGAAGCATAACTCATCTTGCTTTACGTCTAACAACGAGGTCAGAAGCAAGGATCACATAGCGTCATGCTTTATGTCTAACAACGAGGTCAGAAGCATGACTCATCTTTCTTTATGTCTAACAACTAGGTCAGAAGCAAGGAATACATCTACTCCCCCTTTCAGAGAAGGTCCTTTTGGACAATACCAAGATTATCTCGAAAGTGTTCAAACTTTACACGAGATAGAGGCTTAGTCATCACATCAGAAACATGTTCATCCATGCTAATGTACTGGAGCTTCAAGGCTCCTCTCTGTACCATGTCACAGATGAAATGATAGTGGATCTCTATGTGCTTCGACCTGTCGTGGAACACAGGATTCTCTGTCATTTTAATACATCTTTGATTATCACATCGAATCGCGGTTTCTCTCATATCCAAATCAAATAGGCCTGTCAGCAACTTTCAAAGCCATATAGCTTCGTATCTAGCAGAACATGCGGCAATGTACTCTACTTCCACTGTGATGAGAGCAATACTAGATTGCTTCCTACTCTACCACAAGATCATAGTTGATCCCAAACTGAAACAACATCCAGAAGTTCTTTTTTTGTTAGCAATGCTTCCTACCTAATCTGCATCAGTATATCCACTCAGTGTGAAGTCATGATCTCCATCATAGCTGAGACCATAATCCATTGTACCTTTAAGGTACCTCATCACATGTTTTGCAGCCACTAGATGAACACGTCTGGGCTCCACCAGAAACTGACTCAAGGTGTTCACTGCAAAACAGATGTCTGGTCTAGTGTTCGTCAAGTACATCAACGATCCAATAATTTGTCTGTACAGAGTGGCATCTGTCAAATATGACAAAGTATCGACCAACAACTTCAGCTTTGCTTCCATGGGTGTATTCATGGACTTGCATTCAAGCATGTCGAATCTCTTCAAGATTTCGATCGTGTACTTCCCCTGGTTAAGGAAGATTATTTTCGGACTCTGCCATACTTCAAGACCTAAGAAGTAATGCATTAGGCCAAGGTCTTTCATTTCAAATTTAGCAGCAAGTCTCTATTTATATTCGACGATGAGATTTTCTTCTCCAGTTAAGAATAAGTCATCCACATACAATAATAGTATTACTGGTTCATTATCCATGATCTTGAAGTAGAGATTTGAATCTGCTTTACTCTTGGTAAAGCCCAAGCTTGTCAAGAAACTGTCTATATGGCCATACCAAGATCTGGGAGCTTGCTTCAATCTATATAAGACTTTCTTCAATCAACAGACATGAGACTTCCTGTAGTCAACCTCAAATCCTTGGGGTTTCTCTATATACACTTCCTCTTCATTGACACCATTCAGAAAAGCTGTCTTCACATCCATCTGGTGCAGCTTCCATTTCATCTTGGCAGCAAGAGCTATAATGGCTCTGATTGAAGTGTATCTAGCCACAAGAATGAATGTCTCTTCATATTCGATTCCTTCCTTCTGGGAAAATTCATGAGCGACAAATCTTGCTTTATATTTCTCAATACTTCCATCAGTAGGATGTTTTATCTTGAATAGCCATTTTGATGATACCACATCCTTACTTTTCGGTCTGGGAACAACTTCCCACACATCATTCTTTATTATGGATTGGTATTCCTCTGTCATGGCATCTACCCATTCATTCTTCTGGATGGCCTCTTCAAAACATGTAGGTTCTTCATCAAGTAGATTGCACATCAAAGCCGTGTAACTGGAGAATGGCTTTGGTTTCTTTACCTGTCTCGTGGTTCCTTCTGGAACACCATACTTATCTCCATATTGAATAAGCTCTCTTGCCCAAGCAAGATTTCTTTTATGGGAGAAGTTCATCTGAGGAGGTTCTTGAGCTTCTGTTATATCATGATCTTCAAGAGTCTCCTCATCAGAGGAAGCTATGACTTCCCTTACAGGTTCTACAGCTTTGGGAACTTCCCTCATGGATTCTGTCGTCCTGGGATTTACAGGTTCCTCTTCACATACCTCTTCAAGATGACATCTTCTCGATTTCTTAAGTGCAACTTCTTCATCAAAGGTCACGTCCCTACTGATGTCAATATGGTGGTGACCAGGTATGTATATTCTGAAGTCCTTGGATACCTCACAGTATCCCACAAATATTCCCTTCTTTCCGGAGGGCTCTAGTTTGTTTCTTTTCTCTTTCGGTATATGAATAAACACTGGACAACCAAATATTTTGAGATGGCTTACCTATGGCTTCTTTCCGGTGAACATTTCTTCTGGGGTCTTGAACCCAAGTGCACTATGGGATAGTCTGTTCTGCACATAAACAATTGCCATAACTGCTTCTGCCTATAAGCACATTGGAAGATCTTGATCGTGAATCATGGTCTTCACAGCTTCCATAATCATTTTTTTCTTCCTTTCAGTTACACTGTTTTGTTGGGGATTGTAGGGAGTAGTTAGTTCCCTCTTGATCCCAACATCTCTGTAGAATCTTATGAACTCTTTCGAGGTATATTCTCCTCCATTATCTGACCTGAGTATCTTTATCTTTCTTTCAGAAATATTCTCTATCAAGGCTTTGAATTCCTTGAATTTACTGAATACTTCATCTTTAGATTTTAAGAAATATATCCAGGTCTTACGAGAATAATCATCAATAAATGATACATAGTATACATAACCACTAATGGAGGATGATGGCATTGGGCCACACACATCTGAATGGATGAGTTCCAATGCTCCTCTTGCTTTTCTATCCCTTTTTGGAAAAGGGTTCTTGGTGTTTTTGCGCACATCCATTGCATATGCCTTCCTGATCAACCTTGAGTTCTGGTAAACCTGTGACAGCTTTGCATATGTATGGTAGCGCCTTGTAGTTGATGTGAGCCAATCTTCTATGCCAAAGTTCGCATGAATTTTTGATGGCATGGGTCATAGCAGTTTCCGGGTGACCCTTCAGCTTGTATAAACCATTTTCTTTACTTTTGATGATGATTAATTCATTAATGGTTTCTCCCTTAGCCCACATAAGAACTTCTCCATCTATGAAGGCAACTCTATAGCCTTTCTTGTCTAAAGCTGATATGGGGAATAAGTGATCCGTTGGATCTTTTAACTGATTATGGTTGAGTTTTACTTGCATGAATTAATTAACCATTTTGAGAAATTATTGAAAGAATGAGGAAAGAAGAGGATTATGCCATTCAAATACACATATGCAGATCTGAAATAAATAAATGACAGAAAACCATAAGAACGCAGGTTGATAACGGAGTTCGGCACAATGTTTGTCTACGTCTCCGGGCCTTTTTCCTGTGGGGGAGGCTTCTTTATTTCTTCTCAAGTGCTCAAAATTACAACTCAGCTATGCCAAAAGGATACAAGACTGATCTGGTCTTGTTCTCCCAGATCTCTAAAACCCAATGAAAGAAACGACATGCAAAACTGATGCCCCAAGCTCCCAGAAACGATCCAACAACGTCTCCACCTCAAAGGCTTTCCTGCATCAAACTGACTTTGGCTTGGCTTTCCTCCAGCATAACTCTGCTCTGAATTACTATCCATTGGCCTCAAATAGGCCTGTTTTATATAGGAATTGAGTTGGTTTCACATCCCCAACTTCCTCCAAGAATCTGGCCTCCAAAAATGCCCAATATCCCCCAAAAATGGAGCAAATCTGCTTAATAGAGGCATAATTAATTAAAAGAAACCAATTTTTGTTTAAAAAAAACCCACTTCATAAAGTTTTGGTTAGGCGCAGCCCCCGATCCCTGGGCGCGCACCTCTCGACATCGTCATATGTGATGGCATGTGGCCACACGCCATAGCACTGGCCCCCTATTCCGGAGTTAAGTCCTGGTCCCGTTGGCGCATCCATAGGACCCGCGGCCACACTGTTCCAACCTCCTGCGCATATAGGTATAAACCCGAGTCATATGGTGAAAAGCATAGGCCCATGGCTCAACAACTCCCGCGCCCGTCGGTTGGCATCCGGGTCATATGGTAATTGGATATGACCGCGGTTTATTTGTTATAACCGCCCCCATATGCGTCGCGCCCCGGTCACGGTTCTATGCTTCGGTCTTATGGTGTGGTTTCGTTGTATGGTTGTTGCGCCGAGGGCTGGGGCTGGGCCCCAGCCCTTTTTGCCGCCATTTGAAACTTCATTCCAACTTAAATTTATTTTATGCCATTACGTTGACAAGAACCACCCGCCGGCGGCCCGGTTAGCCTGATTCCTTGGTCCGTTCACCTCCCGGGAGGTCGTGGGTTCGACCCCCGGCGCTACCAAACCAATTTTTAAACATACAACTAGCGAACCAATAATGGGGTGCCATGTGGCAGCCCTTGAGTGGGCCATGTGGCACCCTTACCAACCAATTGGAACATGCCA
>JASDQU010589648.1:69890-91629 GCA_032191745.1 Picea mariana
CCTTGTAGGTTGAGGTGTTTTAGAAGAAGGAGCATTATTCTCTCTAGAGATGTTAGGATTGGTCCTTCTAGTAGCCATAGCCATATTTTTACTTTCAACATTTCTTGCCACCTTAAATGCATTCTCCAATGATTTGGGTTCCCAAAGGTGAACCTCATGTTGAATGTTACCCTTTAAAGTTCCTATGAATACATCAATCAAGTGCTCATCTAGAATATCTATTACCTTTATATTCAATCTTTGGAAGTTCTCAATGTGTTTGGTAACTGAACCCTTTTGCTTGAGATTTATCAATTGGCTAAAGAAGGTATTTCTCCTTGTATCCTCATAGTGGGCTATCATTTCTTCCATGAAAATTGTCCAAGTGACAAGTGATTTGTGAGAACAAATCCATCGATACCATACAAATTGATTGGGTTCTAAATATAAAGAAGAAATTCGTACATTTTGTGTATGTGGCACATTATGTAGATCAAAGAATTGCTCCATCTAAAGTATCCATATGATTGGGTCCCTGGCATCAGACTTCCTCATATCGATCTTAGGAACATGGTTGGTCTTCAACCCAAAGTTGGAGTTTCTCCATTCTTGATTCACCTTCCTTGTGTTTTCATCATGAATTTCATGGGACACATTTTCACTTTCAGGTGTCCTCTCTATTAGGAAGTTTTTCAATCCTTCCATGATCTCCCCTTTTAAAGCATCCATCTTAGTATTTATTGCCTCAAACTTAGCTTTTGTTGAATCCATCATCTCTTATAGTTTATCTTTTGTTACTGTCTTCTTTTGTAAATAATTTATGTCCCTACGCATTTCTTCACCTTCGTCAAGAGTCCAAGTAGGATTGTCTGGAGGCTTATTTCGTGTAGAAGTTCCCTTTTTTGGTGGCATGTTGGCCAAGTATCACTTTAAACCTTTATTTTGAGGTGGTTCTGCTAGACAATCTTCCTTTTATTGTATCTCCAAATTTTGGCCCTTCTGAGTATGAACTTTTATTTTTTATAGGTCTTTGATATTTCTTCTCTTCAATTCCATAGGTCTAATAAACATTGGATGTGCCAAGTGGAATTTATGGTAACTTCTCCACAACTTGTTGATTTTTGTCCTTTCTAGGAGATCTCACTTGTATAGCGTTCCCTGCACAAAATAATTGATATAAAATTCTAAAACGCGTACCAAAACTACTATGGTTTTTCCACTATCCAATGCAACTGGTATCACTCAATTTGAATACTTTACGAAGAATTTATTATTGTTTTACCCGGAACACCTCCTTGAGACTAGTCAATAGGACTTGTCAGATACCCTATCTTCCACAAGGTGTATCTACAAATGTACAATGACCCAGAAGCTGAAATTTCTACCAAAGATACCTTACTAATTTCTAAGAACAACCTACGGATTTCAGGGTCTGAAACATTACAAAAATAAGTTTATAGCAAAACTTCCACAATGCCTCAATTCAGGATGATTCCAAAACCCTATCTTAAAAAGGCTATAGATCGGAACATGTAAGGCCTCAGGCACTGAATTTTTAACTCAACGTACCTTGATCTGTCTGATAAATATCCTCCAAGCCATTCCTTTTTAATCATTGTAGAAAAAACGTTATAGAGAAAATTCCACGGTGTCTCATATGTAGCAGTGAAACCCCAAGACCTTGAGATCTGATACCATATGTTAAGAACCAAATATCAATATAGCATAGAAAAAACTCATAATAAGTACTCAACGCCTTGAAAAAGAGAGAATTTCAGATAATAAGCCTCTTCGAGGGGGAAACCTCCTTTTACACCACATAAATGTTCAAGTACAAGATGATTCCAAATGAAAATGTCTCCTTGGTATATATAGGAGACTAGGAGGTATAATTACAACTAATGGAATAAAGCCGACATAAATAAAATAACATTACTAATGTAATATGCCCCAATTAAGGGGAAATGAGACAATATTAGGGCTTAACAGTCTCTGTGTCCATGGTTAACTTATATAATCCTCTGCTTCGAAGATTCACTATCATCTTCTCTTTCCATGCAAGGAAATTGTACGGTGTAAGAATGAATTCTTTTGGAAATTCCATTTTTACGCTGTCTTCAATCTTTGGTACCTGCAAAAATAATCTGGTGTGTCTTTTTCCTAGCAATCCGTTAGCTCTGATACCATGTAAATGTGTTGAACCTGTACAAAAATTATCTAGCTAGCAAATGACATACACAGTTTGCAGAGAAAATATGAGAAAAGAGAAACAAGAGAGAAAGAGTGGAAGAATTCTCATTAACCAAATGAATGAATGATAATTTACACATGATATACTTTATATAACTCAACTAATGCACAATGGAGGAGAAGCCAATGTGCCATAGTGGTGGTTTAGAGTGATCTGGACACATACCAGCAGTTACGGGAGTAAACTGCCACCCAGTCTAGTCTCTCATGCAGTTACGGGAGTGAACTTCCACCTAGTTTGAGTTAACTTGTCTCTCAATCTTCAGTTAACTGACTGAAATGGATTGAAGTGAGGAGGATTTGAGGGAATCATGAGTAATGTGCTAGTCTAGTGATAATCCTAAGGACAATGTGCATTAGTTGGTGATGATCACAATGTTGCATGGTGATGATCACAATGTTGCATGGTGATGATCCCAATGTGGCATCTAGACTCCACTCAACTGATCAAAATGAAGTGTGAACTAAAGATAATATTCTCCCTAAACTATAGGATATTGAATAATGATTAATAAACAGAGGGAAAACCTTAGGAAAAAGAAATCTTAGGTGTGTGTGAAGTATCTCCAACAAAATTAAAGGAAAAAGTCTAGAGAAACCTACTTATTTTACCTAGTTCTTATGTGGTGGATCAAAGGGATTCAGTTCTCACTAATCTCCAAACCCCTGTGTATATTAAGGTTGTTGGGGCATTTAATCATTTCCATCATTTCTCTGTTTTGGCGTTTAAAATAGTGATCTTCGTTTTCCAAAATTTTGGTGTCCTCTAAGAACACATGGTTCTTGGTTATCGAGGAATGCTTTGCTAATGCCAATTTGTGAGTCTTCTCATTCTTGGTATTGGCCCCATGCTCTTTAATCCTTACATGAAATGAATGCACATTTTCTCCAATGTAACATTCACTGCATGCACACTCAACATTATAGACGCATTTGCATTGATGATGGTCAATAGTGTTTGTAATGGATCTCAATTTATACTTAATAATTTCCATCAATTTGAAAGAGGTTGTGATTTCCTTCCTTTTCAAGACCTTGGAAATTCTATCGGTGACCCATTTAATGTAAGGTAGGGAAGTTATATTTCCATAGTTATGGTTGTTTGGGATCTAGGCTCACCTCCTACCCTTTTTATGGCTCTTCTTCTTGCACTTCTAATGTTCTTTTTCCTATATCCTATGCTCATGAGGACCTTGTTTAGGTGATATTTCTCTTGCTTGAGGTGTTCATCATTAGAGATTTTGATACCCCTCATGGTCAGAGTGATAAGAACTCCAATATTTCAATTGAGGTGATAATGAGATTTCACATGAAGATAGTTCTCTGTATGGGTTTTCTTCCTCTAGACTTCATGGCCAAGCTACCAATGTTGCTTCCTATTAATTAGTGCATCCAAGAAATGGATGTTATCTCTCTCCTCTAATTCCATGGTGAACTTAATTTCCTCATAGAGACCATTAAGGTGCTAGAAGAATTTGTTGATTTCTTGCCTCCCATGGAGCAACATCATATTGGTGACATCTATGTATCCCTTCCATGTTGTTTCCTTTGGGGGATATGCGTCCATAACTCTTTTCTCAAAATTTTCCATAAAGAGATTGGAGACTATGGGAGAAAGAGGGAACCCCGTCACTACACCATTGATTTTCTTATAGAATTCTCCTTGAAAGCTAACAAATATTGATTGGAGGCATACTTATGCCACTTTGTTGTTTCAAGGTCTATAACCTCATTGGCAACATGCACTGCTTCATTGAGGGGTATCTTTGTGAATAGAGAACAATGTCAAAACTGATAAGGATATGATCCAACTCTATTTTCTTGTTCTTAATAATTCTCAGAAAGTAACTAGAATCTTTTATGAATGAATCAATATTTCCTACCAAGGGAACCAAAATCTTTGCCACGTATTTCGCTAGTTCATAAGTAGGGGAACTGATTATGTTGACAATTAGTGTTAGTGAAATTTTGTCTTTATGGATTTTTGACAGGCCATAAATCCTTGAGGTTATCTAATAGCTAGGAAGAAATATATTTTTGGGTCTTTCATCTATGTTGGATCCTTTTATTACCTTTTTTACACCCCTTGTTATTCTTGATATTGGGTTACCTGTCAAATTCTTGTACCTACCACTCAAGCTGAGGTGCTCAATCATTTTCACCTTCTAATCCTCATGGTTAATAATCATAGTAGCTCCACCTTTGTCATCTTTTAAGATCACAAAGCTTGCCTTGTTTCTAAGGTTCTTAAGTGCCTCATGTTCTTCCTTGCCTATATTGCTCCTTGGAGGCTTCACTCTTCTCAAGATCATTGTGAAGTCCTACCTAATACTCTCCTTGTCCTCGTCAGCTAGGGACTAAATGTTATCTTTTATGTTGAAAATATTGCTATCAACTAGGACGAAATTGGGGGCCAATGCAAATTTCAAACACTTCTTTAAAACGCTCGATTATGTGTTCCCCAATTCACAAGATGATAACTTAACAACTTTCCTTGCACCCTTGCTCTCTTTATCCACATTTTGCTTATTCAACAATCATTTTAGCTTATTCTCTTGTATGTTATGTGTTGTATGCCCCTCCTTATCATCTTTCAAAGCTACACTAGAGTCGATAACTAACCACAGGTAAAAACGAGTTATTTGAGCCAATTTTAAACACAGATACAATGTGTTAAATGACACGTGGTCAAGAATAGATCTGGTTTTCTTGATTTTACTGTTCACAAGGGCCATCCCAAGTCTATCAAATGCCATGTTACTTCATATATTCCCCATACGGTGGTTAATGATTGCGAACCTAGGTAATACATTGTTGTCTCTACATTTTTTAGAAATTTTAAGCCAACTACTCTTCTTTGCATTTTAACCTTTAATTTCTCCATAACCTAGATTTCATCAAAGACTTCCCTTCCCCATAGAGTCACAATTTGTACTTTAAGATTTATGTAGTGGGAATAGTTTTTAGAGTTATTCGGAAGATCCATAGTATCCATTCTTCATGTCATTTCAAATTCAAAATTAGATCCATGATAGAAACGATAAAAACAACAAATCAATTAAAGAAGATGATAACATACTTAAATTAATATTGAAAAGGCAAAGACAAACCATATAAACTACATAATCAACCACACAAAAAAAATACCAAAACCTAAAAACCAAAAAACATAAAAATCAATTAAAATTAAAACATAATTATTAAAATAATATTAAAAAATATTAATATTATATATATATATATATATATATATAATAATTGTTTTAATTGATGGGTGTGTGCCTTAAATGCCAAATAAAGTGACATTTTCACAACTACGTTCACATGCGTGAGATTCACAACAATTGCCCACGTTTGATGTATATCATCTATCAGTGTAGAAGTCTCCCGTGGCTCATCTTTCCTTTGATCCAATTGGTAGCATATAAATATAGACATGGCATGGTTTAATTTTACATTGAATGAATATAATATTCATTAAATTTGGATACATACAAAGTCAATAATCAAATAAAATATGATTTTTATCTTTTCTTATGACATAAAATGCTAAGCATCCCACCATCAAAAGTGACTGCCAGCTTATCGGGAATAAAATGTATGACATTTTTCAATAATTATTGGCAAACTAGCTACCTCCACCAACCATGTCTCACTCCCTTTCTCACCTACTACTCGCACTATCCTACTGGAATCCTTGACCGCGATATAAATTATTTGCACTTAGTTTGCGATTTTATATATTAAAAGAAATTAGCAATGCTCATGGAATCGATATCTAAAGTTACCACCGAACGCAAAAAATTTAGCAATCATATTCTAAATATTTAAATGAGCATTCACGATGATAAGAAGTTGTGCAAAATAACTAGTCCTTTGTTAATGAAAATGTTTAATGAAAATGTTTTGCTTTGTTAATACTTATTGAATATTCTGTTTTAACGATGTTATTATCAACGAAATTGTTTTCGGAATTTGTGAGTGTTTGTTTTGATTCATATTCAGTAAGTTGTGATTAAGATTTATATATAGTGTTTTGTTGTGGAGTTAAGGTAGTTAGAATATGTGAATCTTTCATGGTTTTTTTATTATTATTTATGAATTCTTACTCAAGAGAACAATCGATGCATGACAAGGGAGTACAAAATGTAAATTCTAATTATATTTGGCAATTAGCATGAAACTATTTTACAAATATTAATATTTTTGTTGGTGGGTATTCTATAATATTTTATTGTTAGTATTTAATTGCATTGATCCCAACATTGTAACTAGATCTTGCGTCGTAGTTGGCATTGTATCCACTTTCTAGTCATGTGATTTGGTTGGGCCTTGTTACACAAAAAGAGGAAGGGAGCAAACTCATACCTCTGCCAGTAGATGAGGTGGACACTTCCTACAAATCCCTAGAATGCTCGGTTATGAAAGTATCCACAAAGACAAAGACTATGAAATTCATCGACACAACAAAATATTCTGGATGCCCACATTCCCTGTAACGTCCCCTCCGTTATGACTAGGAAAGTGAAGCATAAAAGGTGATTTTTTTTTTGCACTAGGAAATTAACGTCAACAATACAAATCATAGAAATGCATAACGACATCATAAGTAAGAGCATTATCAACTACTCATCATTGAAATCAATAACGACACATTCAACGCATCAACAAAAAGGATAGCGACACATAAACATAAATAGCGTCGTCGCTTGGCACATCACAATCATCTTGAAACAGTCTATAAACAATGAACAACCAGATAATGAATATTAAAATGACTACGTGCCCAACCTACCCTGCAAGGTTAGGACCTCCAGGACACATAAGCAACGCTCAAGCCTAGGATCCAATTGATTTTGACCATTTAAGGTCTCAGGGCTGACGACTGTTCTAAGGAACAAGGAGGTGTTTACATCCCACTAACACAATCAAGTTCAAAGCCAACTATGCTAAATCAACAACATCAACGATAATCAATGGTGCAATAACATTCTAATAAACCATCACATGTAACATAAATTCCATGGCACAAGAGAACTTAATTAATAAATTGAACATACGACAACATTATTCTAAGGGCGCAAGTACAATCAACTTTAATTTATTTTCAAGGCGCAAAGCAAACATCTACTTTACTTCAAGGTGCACGAATAACCAATCATTGAACTCAACAATAATCAACATTATTTCAATGTGTGTAAATAATCTAGTCACGTAGGAAATCATAAATTAACATTATTACAATGCGCGTGATTAATCTAAAAGCGTAATCATTTATGCATCATCATTAGTCCATAGCGCAAGAAATCTAATTACTTAACATCAACCTAATCTATTGCGCAAAGGAAATCATCGATCAATCGCTTATTCAATAACCCTTTAGTGGAGCAAGAGTAGATTGATTGCTAAAGCAATCCTAAATCAACCTTATACAGATGCATAAGAGTAAAAAGAATTCTAGACGATCATGGGTCAACATAATTATAGGCATAAGAGTAATTATTACTTTTAATCAAGGCGCAAGAAAATCTACTCACATAAATTTAGTCCTGCATCACATTAAAGTTAAGGTGCAAGAGTAATCATTAGTTATTTCATAAAGAGATCTCATCACTTAAGGATCCTACGTCAACTCATTTAATGGTGCAAATATAATAAACCTATTTTAGTGGTGCAACAGATTATAATTACTTAACATTCGTAAGTCAACACTAACCATGGCGCAATATAATTATCAATTCAATCATCTATACATATCATAGTGCAATAATTCTACCACAAAAGCATACATCGATTTAAAGGACGCAAGGGCCACATGAGAAACATTCTAACAAAGGCCCAACTACAAATGACACAAATCAATAACTTACACAAATACTTTCTGCGAAGAATTCCACCAATTACCCATCTATGATAACACATATCCATTAATCGACACAACTACCGTTTAAGAAAATTCTAGCACTAGACTGACTACAATAACACATCCAACCTTGTGCACATGTTACTAGCATCAAAACCTTGAGAGTGGGAAAGGTGGGCGATAAAGGTGCATAGGAAGGAAATCCTTGCACATTGTAAAAGGATCCCTAGCCCCAACATCCTTCTAAACATCGTGTTGTACGAGACAATTCCATATCTACTTGGGAACAAGCAGTTGGGTGTACAAGTGCAATTGTGCGCAAGCTACAAAACCATAATATCAAGAAATTAATACTAAAATAAAATTGTATAACCGTTAAGTTGTATCCTTCAGAAAGGTCGCTACAATGATATCTCCCATTAAAGTCGGCCACCTTGAGATACTCATTATATAGCTAGATATACGTTTTAAAAACACGAGCATGTTCAAAATAGTCGAAGAACCAGTCCTCGGTTATTACTCCGTTGATGGCACTGTAATCCGTAATCTCAACCTCAATTTAATGGAAAGGGAGTCGGAAACTTTAGGGAGGGAATGCAGCATTCTAACAAGTCTATGATGAAATCTGTTTTTAAGAAGAAAATCAAAATTTTAAGAAAAAACAGTCTCCACTGGAAATGAATCGTCATTGTACAGCGAGAGAGCGTGACTGTCAGTCCTTACGCTTCTCACGTATAGTCTGGCCCAACAAAGATAATAAAGGAAGGGAAAAACACAAAGAGAAGGAAAAGAAAAAAAACGTTGAGTGTAAAAGGAGAAATCGCTAAGTGTCAAAAAGTAATTTCATTGAGTGATAAGTGCATAAAAACGTTAAGGGTTAAAACAACAAACACGTAGAGGGATAAGTGCATAATCGCTAAGTGTTTAAGACAACAAACACGCTGAGGGATAAGTGCATAATCATTGAGTGTTTAATACAGTAATTTCACTGAGTGATAGGTGCATAAAAACGTTGAGGGTTAAGTGAAATTGTTGAGTGTTAAGACAACAAAAACGTTGAGTGAATGCTAAAATTCAAGGGCACTGGATGTTGGGAGAAATGTTAAATACATAGTTCAACAACTAAAGTCGCAAAGGAGAGACAAGAGAATTCACCATGTGAATCTCTCACTGTACTGGGCGAAAATGATAGCAAACGTAGAGGAAAAAAATAAAGGAAATGAACGCCAAGAGGGAGCTCAAGTTGGGCGACATTTTATTTTCCACACAGAGATAAATCAGAGACTAAAACATTAGGAGGGCACAAATTCTGGGAGAAGGGTTCCAAATTGTAGAGGTAAAAGATGGTGAACAACGCAGAGACAGTGGTGAAAAATCAGTTCACTTAAGGTTAACATAGATTCAAGATATCACTTCAAATGTTGAGGGAAGGTGAAATCACAGAGGGTATTCACTTCACAAATTTGTTGAGGAAATCATGCAAAGTTTGCAGAGGAAAGCAAGAAAGAATTCGTTGAGTAATGTGGGAAGATCGCAGAAGGGACTACAATCAAACGCTCAGCAAAATGGAGACCAATCATTGGGTAACAAAGGTTAAAAACAAATCGATGAACATTAGATACAATCGTTGGGTAACATGTTAAAAAAATCGATGAGCAATGGAGACAACACTGGGTAACAATGAAATCACAGAGGTTTAAAGAGACCCAACCACTGGGAAAAAATCAACAATATCACTGGGCAAAGGTACCAAAAATCATTGGGCCAATGTGTAACGGAAAACACAAAGACTGTACGCAATACAAACACCGAGAATACCCCAAAATATATATACAAGAAACACTTAAAACATTGCGACTTCAATAAAAATACAATAAACTTAATACATTGCATTTACTAATTCAGTGAGGAATACCATAACCGAAGGCGACGAAGTCAAACACGTTATTCCACGTTTGCGCTCCGTCCAACTCCCAGCTTGCTAACCGTGAAAAATTCACCGTTACCTCCCAACCAACACTAGGAGTACTCTTCTTTCCCCTCAACCCCCCAAGCCGCAAAGGGGCCACGCACAACCACACCCATAATACTCTATCTCTCAGCTCGCCTCGAAAGGTAGAGCTACCTCTTTGTCTCTCGAGCTGGGTATCCCAACTCTCACAAGTAAAACCACTCATACTTTTTGTAGCATAACCTAACTCATACCAGTCGTCCCCCCATTCTTCCTCTCATCCATTTCTTTTATAGAAATTTTCTTAGTGACCACTTGCCATTTGCACATTTAATTCAGTTTTTTAAATTTTAATTAGGAATTGTCCCCCTCCAAACACTTGTCACATGTTCCCTTAGTTGCACCAATAAATCCACAATTTAATTAAATTAAATGTCAATTTCCCTCACCCATCCTAAAAGCGCTCCTAAAATCACTCCTAGTTGTCCCTTTATTCCCTCTATTTCCATTTAATGACTGACGCCTTTCTAAAACTTAGATGTGTTTAATTTAGGAAAGTTCTTTAGTTAGACTAGACTAGATACATTTCTATGCTTACACATTTATGGGTTATTCCTTTCTCAACTAAAATTCTAATTTAGTATTTACTTGCACAAGTGTATTAATCATTACTTAGGATTTATTTTTATTTTCATTTATTCTTAATTTGAATTATTTCATCCCCTCATCATTTAATTTTAAATTTTTAGTTTTTAGTCTTCTCACTCAGTTAGACTTAGGCTTAGTTAAATATTTATTTGCAAATGCCTAGACCTTTAGGAATTATGCTTAATAAGTTCATTATTTAGTTAATTAATTAATCAATCAATTAATTCAACATATGCTCAAGATTTAAGGTTTATCATTCTCTCAAGTTTTCTAGGCCGCCTAGATTCATTGACTCATTTTGTTTATACCGCGATGTTCCCTTCAATTTGCACTCCATTCTGCAAGGGTGTCACTCGCCTTTGATTCAAATTTTATTTATGCGATGTGCCCTTCAAGATGCACTACGTGATCCAAGGGTGCCACTCGCCTTTGACTGGTTTTGGTAGTTGTCCAACCCTTGGAGTGAATACTCCATTCATGCGACCTTGTGAGAGACTAAGGGCCTCTAAGTAATAAGTACCCTGCCTTATCGTGCGCCCCTTAGAATCTTTGTGAGCAACTGTCTCAGTCTCCCCTTATGACATCATGGATCTCTCAAACTAGGTAATCCTTAACCTACAATTCGAGCCATGACGCGAGTGATAGTAGGATGTGATAGGGTTGTTGTCACACCTCTCCATCAATATATGGTTGTTGTGCATGGCCCCTTTACTCCTTATGTGAGTCTGATTAGCAGGAAATTGTCAGTCTGCATCAATCAACGAAACATTGTCAATGATCCATAAACAATGTCATATTATACCTGATCATATGTCACATATGCATAATAAAAAATTCCCAAACCAACATAGTCCACTCCTTGACTCGATCCAGAGTCCAAGGAGGTCCATTGATGCCAGTGGCATCCTCAATCCGTCAAGTGTCCTGAACACTTAGGAGAAACTCGTCAATAGAATCTGTCAATACATAGATATAAAATAACCTAACATCATAATCCATTTACATCATCATAAGAATCCATAAGCGAACAAACAACCATATAATAAAATTGGATCACTTGCACACAAGTTCCCTCAAAGAACAACTCAATAACATGTGCTTGCAAGAGAGGGATCTTACATACACCTGCTCTTGTTTTAAACTTCATCCTGAAGTTTCACAGTATATAAATGCAGTAATAAAGAATCTAACAAGATCTAAATGTCTAACTATCAAACAAACAAGGAAACTGTTGGTGCAGAATATCATATGTGTCCTCCTAGGTAGTCGAGTGTGGACTATAATTGTCCCACTGGGCCTTGACCTGATTGATTGTTCAACGTCGTAGTTGTCGAATGAGATGGTCCAGGATGTGGATTGGCTCCATCGTGAGTGCACCCTCGTCCGACACCTGCAAAGAACTCATGTTAATCACATGTGTAGGTTCACTAACAAAATGTCTCAAAACAAATACATGAAAAACATCATGCATACGCCTCAAAGAATCAGGCAAGGCTAGTCGACAGGCCACAAGCCCTTTATTTTCCACCACTTTGAAAGGTTGCACAAACCTAGGAGAGAGTTTAGAACCCTTTCAAACTTGATCAAACTCTTGTGCATTTTCACCCGCAAGAAGACTTGATCACCAGCTTCATAACTACGGTCAACGCGACCCGCATCAGCATAACTCTTTTGTCGATCTTGTGCTTCTTTAATCCTTTGTATTATCGTTTGCATTTTCTCTTCCATTTCTTGGATTGGTTTTGGTCCTACCAGGACATTATTCTCAAATCGATCCCAACTCAAAGTCATTTGACACAATAGCCCATAAAGAAACTCGAATGACACCATCTTAATGGTGCTTTGATAGATGTTGTTGTACGCAAACTCTACCAGTGGAAATAACTCTTCCCAATGCTTCTGTTGGTCCATCACGTACATACACAACATATCTTCCAAGATTTGGTGCATTATTTTTGTCTGCCTGTCTGTCTTTGGGTGATACATGGTACTAAAGTTAAGTTGGGTTCCCAAGGCCTCTTGGAAACTAGTCCAAAAGCATCTTGTAAACATCGATCCTCGATCGAATATGATCCTCTTAGGCACACCATGAAATCTCACAATCCCACTGATAAAAACTCTAGCTATGTCTAGTGCCTGATACGTCATATACATAGGGATAAAATGTGCACTCTTCGTCAGAGTGTCAACTACCAAGAAAATTGAGTCGTGCCTCCTTGCCGTCAGTAGCAATCCCACAATGAAGTCTATCGAAATGACCTCCCATTTTGATTCTGGAATAGCATGTGGCTATAGTGATCCTTTCAGATATCTATGTTAGGCCTTCACTTGCTGAAATTCTAGAAATATCGCCACGTATTTGACTATGTCCTCCTTCATTCCTTTCCAAAAGAATAAGGGATTAAGGTCTTCCCTCATCTTTGTGACTCCTAGATGAGCCATGTATACTGCTCTATGAGCTTTTCTTGAGTTCAAAACTTCTTAATTCATCATTAGGAGCCATGTAAATATGGTCATCGTACCTCAAAAATCCATCCTTGTCTAAGTATAACCTTCAAACCTTGGTACCATCATGGTTTTTTGTCTGATATTTTCCCTAACCTCTTTATACCAGTCATCGTCAAACTGTACAGTTAGAATATTTTCTCAAAGATTTGTTCGAGAGGTATCATCGAGAATATGTGTGGTCTTCGACTCAATGCATATGCCACTCTGTTCACTATTTCTTTTATGTAGGTAATCTCAAAATCCTACTCACTACGCAGTTATGACCGACGCCTTTGTCATTTGTTCAAGTCACTTTGCATAAAAATATGTTGCAAACCACATTGGTTCATTTTTAGTTCGAATTTCCATCTAATCAGGTAGTGTATCTGCACTCTCATGGAATACACAATGGCCAATAACTCCAAATCGTGCATCGTGTAGTTCTCTCCATGCTTTCTTAACTTCCTTGAGATGTAAGCGATCACCCAACCGTCTTGCATCAAAACTCTTCCTAAGCCTTCCTTAGATGTGTTTGTGCACACCAAGAAGTCCTTGTCCATGTCGAGGAATTTTAGTATGGGCGATGTCATCAACATCTCCTTGAGCCTTTGAAATGAGTCCGCGCATTTCTTGGTCCATACAAAATTCTTGTTTTTCTTATGAAATTTCATGATCGGATTTGCTATCTTCGAAAATCCTTCGATGAACCGTCGATAAGATCCAGATAAACCCATAAAGCTACGTAATTCTAGTACGTTTTTCGGCATAAAACATTCCATAATATCCTCTACCTTCACTGGATCCACACCGATGCCTTTGCCGGAGATAACATTCCCTGAGTAATGAATTATCGATTGATAAAAGAGCATTTCGATAGTTTCCCATATAATTTGTTCTCTCGTAAAAACTGTAGTACCAAGTGAAAATGTTCGTCATGTTCTTCCGTCGTTCGAGAATATATCAAAATGTCGTCAATTAATACTTGAACAAAATTGTCCAAGTATTCGCGAAACACCCCATTCATTAAGCTCATGAATACCCTGGGGCATTTGTCATTCTAAACAGTAAAACAATAAACTCGTAATGCCTAAACCTCGTCTTGAATGCAGTCTTATGAATTCCTTCCTCCTTGATATGTAACTGGTGATATCCTGATCTCAAGTCAATCCTTGAAAACACCATCGTGCTCTTCATTTGATCAAACAAATCATATATTCTAGGAAACAGATATTGGTTCTTCACTGTTTCCTTGTTCAATTGAAGATATTCAATACAGAGTCTCCACGACCCATCCTTATTTGTTATGAAAAAGACAGGTGCACCCCAAGGTGACACACTTGAACGTATAATTCCTAGGTACAACAACTCTTTCAGGTGCATTTTCAACTCCTGTATCTCAGGTGTTGACATCTGATAAGGCATTCTTGTTGTCGGTTTCGTTCCAGGTTTCAAGTCGATGGTAAACTCCATCCTTCTTTCAAGCGAAAAGCTTGGTCACTCTTCTAGAAACACGTTAGCAACACTCATACTAATGGAAGGTATTCCAATCCTTCTGCCTCACCACTTTCATTAGCGCTAAGAATGTGTATAAATTGCATCCTTTGTGCATACTCTTTTGCAAATTTACCTGATGTCTCTAGCACAAAAGATTGGTGCTTGGCCTGGCAGTTATTCACCGCGGTCATAAATCATGTGGGCCTTTCCCCACTCTACAACGGTAGTGTGTCCTATTGACCTGGATGCTCTGGCCTTTTCAACCGAACAATATTGTTGGTAAGGTGGCTCTCCACATATCCAACACCTTTCTCCTGTCCAGTACTCATGGCCCTGAAGTACAAGCTGCTAGCCTACCAGCCTAAGATCTTGGTATGTTTTGCTGATAGGCCTAAAATGTGTCTATTGGCAGTGTTGTCATTGATGTGGTGGTCCCCTGTAGGGAGTTCTCTGTTGAGAATCCTGTCGTCGTAGTTTCGTGAACAAGGGTCCTTTAGACATATCTTGATACCCTGAAGTCTTGTCCGACTGGAATTTGATGTTGCTACACACCTGATGTCGTCAGTCAATATGGTCTTCCAGGAGTCCTTCCCTGACTCACGCAGGTCAATTCTTCCTTAGCTATGAGGCCTACTGGATTGCATCGTGCAGCTTTCGAGGAATTTGGATCCTCACCTTCACACAAAAATTGGAGTTGAGGTCGAACATGAACTTGTTGATCTCCAGCTACCCCATGTTCAGATGCAGGGCATACCAAAGTAGCTCCATAAATCTGGTCTCATACTCTAGCACCGTACGACCACCCTATCGTAAGGCGTTGAACTCATTGAGCTGGCGCTCAATGAATTCCTCTGACAATTATTTCTCCCAGAATCGTTCCCATAACGTGGCTTCAACGACCATGTTTAGTTTAGGTAGGAGTATCTTCCACCATAGAAGAGCGATTCCCTTCAGTTGAAGGACTGCTATGCTGAAGTTCATGTTGGCGGTTGTAACCGCAAAGCACGAAGAACATTGCCATGTTCTCCAACCATGCCTCGGCGGTTGAGCTATCCGTGGCACCCATGAACTCAAAAAATTAACCTTCTCAAGTTCTATGTGAATGCTACCACTACTAGATGGAGCGTGTTGTGAACCCTCATTGGGTATAGGTGCCCTGGCCTCATCTCTATCTAGGTGTTTAATGAAGGCCTCTAACATCCTCTGAGAGGACCTTGTCATACCAACCGCATCCCCCACAGCAAATCTACTCACACCCAATGACTGGTTCTTCTTCTTGGGAGTTATACCCCTCTGGCGCGGGTGCTCCTGGAGACGTAGCATCTCCTCCCCTAGCACCATGTCATGAACCTCCGCAGCATCCTCTAACCATGATTACCACATGGACATGCTTAAAATTTAAATTAGCACTAATTTATTAATCAAAGGTTTAATACAATGGAAGGCGTGATGATCCATAGCAATGCAAAATCAACGACATAGCAATGCAAAATCAACGACATCATAAGTAAGAGCATTACTAGCTACTCATCATTGAAATCAATAATGATGCATTCAACACATCAACAAAAAGGATAGCGACACATAAACATAAATAGCACCGCCACTTAGCACATCACAATCATCTTGAAACGATTTATAAACAATGATCAACCAGATAATGAATATTAAAATGACTACCCACCCAACCTACTTTGCAAGGTTATGACCTCCAGGACACATAAGCAACGCTCATGGCTAGTATCCAATTTATTTTGATCATTTAAGGTCTCAGGGTTGGCGATTGTTCTGAGGAACAAGGAGGTGTCTACATCCCACTAACACAATCAAGTCCAAATCCAAATATGCTAAATCATCGACATTAATGATAATCAATGGTGTAATAGCATTCTAATAAACCATCACACGTAACATAAATTCCATGGCGCAAGAGAACTTAATTAATAAATCGATCATATGACAACATTATTCTAAGGGTGAAAGTACAATCACCTTTAATTTATTGTCAAGGAGCAAAGAAGACATTTACTTTAATTCAAGGCGTGCAAATAACCAATCATTGAACTCAACAATAATCAATATCGTTTCAATGCGTGTAAATAATCTAATCACACAGAAAATCATACATTAACATTATTACAATGCGCACAAGTAATCTTAAAGCGTAATCATTTATGAATCATCATTATTCCATAGCGCAAGCTATCTAATTACTTAACATTAGCCTAACTTATTGCGCAAAGGAAATCATCGATCAATCCTTTATTCAGTAACCTTTTAGTGGAGCAAGGGTACATTGGTTGCTAAAGCAATCCTAAATAAACCTTATGCAGATGTGCAAGATTAAACAAATTTCTAGATGACCACGGGTCAACATAATTACAGGCATAAGAGTAATTATTACTTTTAATCAAGGCGCAAGAAAATCTACTCACATAAATTCAGTCCTACATCACATTAAAGTTAAGGCGCAAGAGTAATCATTAGTTATTTTGTAAAGAGATCTCATCACTTAACGATCATACGTCAACTCATTTATTGGCGCAAATATAATACATCTATTTTAGTGGCACAAGAGATTATAATTACTTAACATTTGTAAGTCAACATTAACCATAGTGCAATATAATTATCAATTCAATCATCTATACATATCATGGCGCAATAATTCTACCACAACAACATACATCGATTTAAAGGACGCAAGGGCCACCTGAGAAACATTCTAACAAAGGCCCAATTACAAATGACACAAATCAATAACTGACACAAATACCTTTTGCAAAGCGTTCCACCAATGGCCCATCTATGATAACACATATCCATTGATCGATGCAACTACCATTTAAGAAAATTCCAGCACTAGACCGACTACAATAACAGATCCAACCTTGTGCCCAGGTTACTAGCATCAAAACCTTGAGAGTGGTCAAGGTGGGCGATAAAGGTGCATAATAAGGAAATCCTTGCACATCATAAAATGATCCCTAGCCCCGACATCCTTCTAAACATCGTGGTGGTGCTAGGTAGCTAGAGAGGTAGTAGTGGGGGCCCAAAGGGCCCATAGTGATAACAGTGGAGGCCATTCATTGTAAGGTGGACTAGGTCCTCTATATTATTAAATAAGGCCCACTATGGTAGCTACATATAATAAATGGGTAGTTAGATATAATAAATGTAAGAGGAATTCTTAGAAGGTTCTACTTCTAGAAGATTCTTCCTATAGAATGTTCTTAGATGATGGTAGTACTATATAAATGGGTTCAAGCAATGTAATGGGACATGAAGAGAATTGTTGTATTATGAGTTGTAGCTCAATAGGAGGATTCCCCCTCAAAGAGGCAAGTTAACAGGAGAGGATCCCTTCCATAATAGGATCCATTGTATGGTGTTGCCCTACCTCAAGGGTTTGATATAATAAAGTGTGATTTCTTCTATATTGTCCTTTGGATCTATTGTGCATTCAACATTTGTGGTGATTATATTTTTATATCTATTTTGGTTCTTAACAAGTGGTATCAGAGCACTTTCCTTGACCAAATAAGGCAAGAATGTTTTTTCTCTTTTTGCAGAAATTTTCTAGAAAAAAAAGAGGGTTGTGCACTTCAGGTTCAACTATGAGGCTTTACGAGTTGAATTTGTCAAATTTTTTTTGGTTATTTGAATTCCTATTGAAAAAAGACCCAATTTCAAAAATACAAAAAGCTGAAATGGAGTCCAGGAAGTGAAGTTATGAGCATTTTAAATTCAACAGTTTTTCAGGGTTTTTTTTCGGAAAAAGCCACGATTTTCTGTCGTAACTTATTTTTCTATTTTTTGGGTTTTTTCGTGATGCCTGTAGGACCGAAGAGTTCATAGGGTTCTCATATGGATATTTCCACTCAAATCCTCAAAGAAATTCTACAAATTACTGAAGCATTCAAATCCCAATTGTATGACACATTGGATGCCAAATTGGATGACTTTGTAGATGGCCTCACAAATGAACTCAATGATAGTTTTCGTAGTATTCAAGATTAATTGGATAACATGCAGGAGCTATTTCTTGTGGAGGACATAAAATATGAATATAATCAAGAAATATATGCTTGGAATGATTTGGAGGCCGATTGTGATGATTGGTATATGGATAGTTGTCATTTCTGGGATGACAACCACTTTCATATTTTATTTGATGACTCTAATCCACCTTCTGTAGAGAGCATCAATGTGAAAAATCGGGAGCCAATGATTATTACCAGTGTCCATTCTACATATTCTACAATGGTATTATTCCTTCCAGATTCTTCTATGACCCTTTTCCACTATGTGGATGGATCTTCTTATTTGGATCCACATGACATGTGTCAGTATTTGGAGCATCATTTTGAGTTGGTTATTGGGTTCAAAAATCTTCCACGGGTATTTCACATGAGAACTTGGACATGGGACCCATTCTTACAATGGCGGTTGGACTACTTCATCATGGTGGCTTTCCTTTCTACATGGGACCTTGGTTCTCCAGTCTTCTTCAACATTATGGTCCATAATTATCCATGGAACCCTGGTACATGGTTGTACATCAAGCATTGAGGACAATGCTTTCATAAGGGGGATGGAATGTTAGGTAGATAGAGAGGTAGTAGTGGGAGCCCAGAGGGCCCATAGTGATAATAGTGGAGGCCATTCATTGTAAGGTGGACTAGGTCCACTATATTATTAAATAAGACCCACTATGGTAGCTAGATATAATAAATGGGTAGTTAGATATAATAAATGTAAGAGGACTTCTTAGAAGGTTCTACTTCTAGAAGATTCCTACTCTAGAATGTTCTTAGGTGATGGTAACACTATATAAATGGGTTCAAGAAATGTAATGGGACATGAAGATAATTATTGTATTGTGAGTTGTAGCTCAATAGGAGGATTCCCCCTCGAAGAGACAAATAAACAGGAGAGGATCCCTTCCATAATATGATCCATTGTATGGTGTTTCCCTACCTCAAGGGTTTGATATAATAAACTGTGATTTATTCTATATTTTCCTTTGGATGTATTTTGTATTCAACATTTATGGTGATTATATTTGAATATCTATTCTGGTTCTTAATAGGTGGATGAGACAATTCCATCTCTACTTGGGAACAAATAGTTGGGTGTACAAGTGCAATTGTGCGCAAGCTACAAAACCATAATATCAAGAAATTAATACTGAAATAAAATTGTATAACTGTTAAGTCATATCCTTAAGAAAGGTCACTACAATGATATCTCCCATTAAAGTCGGACACCTTGAGATACTATAAAATAGCTAGATATACGCTTTAAAAACATGATCTAGTTTGAAATAGTTGAAGAACCAATCCTCAGTTATTACTCTGTTGATGTCATTGTAATACGTAAGCTCAACCTCATTTTAATGGAAATGGAGTCAGAAACATTAGGGAGGGAATGCAAAATTCTAACAAGTCTATGAAGAAATCCGATTTTAAGAAGAAAATCAAAATTTTAGGAAAAAACAATCTACGCTAGAAATGAACTGTCGTTGTACAACGAGAGAGTGTGATTGTCAGTTTCTACACTTCTCATGGACAGTCTGGCCTAGTAGAGATATTAAAGGAAGGGAAAAACACAGAGATAAGGATGAGAAAAAAAACGTTGAGTGTAAAAGGCGAAATCGTTGAGTGTCAGATAGTAATTTCGTTGAGTGATAGGTGCATAAAAACGTTGAGGGATAAGTCCATAATCGATGAGTGTTTAATACTACAAACACATTGAGGGTTAAGTTCATAATCATTGAGTGTTTAAGACAGTAATTTCATTGAGTGATAGGTGCATAAAAACGTTGAGGGATAAGTGCAATTGTTGAGTGTTAAAAAAAAAAAATGTTGAGCAAATGTTAAAACGCATGGGCACTGCATGCTGGGAGAAATGTTAAACACATAGGTCATCAACCAAAGTTGCAGAGGAGAGACGTGAGAATTTTCCAGGTGAGTCTTGCACTGTACTAGGGGAAAATGCTAGAAAATGTAGAGGAAAAAAATAAGGGAAATAAACGCCAGGAGGGAGCTTAAGTTGGGCAACATTTTATTTTCCACACAGAGATAAATCAATGACTAAAACGCCAGGAGGGAACGAATTATGGGCGAAGGGTTCCAAAACTCAAATATAAAAAATGGTGAACAACGCAAAGACAGTGGTGAAAACTCAGTTCAATTAAGGTTAAAGCAGAGTCAAGATATCACTTCAAATGCTGAGGGAAGGTGAAATCGCAGAGGGTATTCACTTCAGAAATTTGTTGAGGAAAGCATGCAAATTTTGCAGAGGAAAATAAGCAAGAATTCGTTGAGTAATGTGGGCAGATCGCAGAAGGGATTATAGTCAAATGCTGAGAAAAATGGATACCAATCGTTGGGTAGAAAAGGTTAAAAAAAATCAATGAGAATTAGATACAATCATCGTGTAACAAGTTAAAAATAATCGATGAGCAATGGAGATGAAGTCGGGTAACGAGGAAATCGTAGAGGTTTAAAGAGACCCAACCACTGGGAAAAATCAATAAGATCGTTGGGCAAACATAACAAAAATCATTGGGCCATTGTGAAACAGAAAACGCAGAGAATGCATGCAATACAAACGCCGAGAATACCCCAAAATATATATACAAGAAACACTTAAAACATTACGACTTCAATAAAAATACAATAAACTTAATACATTGCATTTACTAATTTAGTGAGGAATACCATGACCGAAGGAAACAAAGTCGAAGACATTATTTTGCGCTTGCTCTCCATCCAACTTCCATCTTGCTAACCATGCAAACTTTACCAGTACCTCCCATCCAATGCTACGAGTACTCTTCTTCCCCCTTAGCCCCTTGAGCCACAAACGGGCCACACATAACCACAACCAGAATACTCTAGCTCTCAGCTCGCCTCGCAAGGTAGAGCTACCACTCTGTCTCTCGAGTTGGGTATCCCAACTCTCACAAGTAAAACCACTCATAATTTCTGCAGCATAACCATACTCATACCAGTCATCCCCCCATTCTTCCCCTTAGCCATTTCTTTTATAGAATTTTTCTT
>JASDQU010589648.1:91881-112952 GCA_032191745.1 Picea mariana
TAAAATAAATGTCAATTTCCCTCACCCATCCTAAAAGCGCTAATAAAATCACTCCTAGTTGTCCCTTTATTCCCTCTATTTCCCTTTAATGGATAGCACCTTTCTAAAACTTAGTTGTGTTTAATTTAGGAAAGTTCTTTAGTTAGACTAGACTAGATACCTTTCTATGCTTACACATTTATGCTTTATTCCTTTCTCAACTAAAATACTAATTTAGTATTTACTTGCACAAGTGTATTAATCATTCCTTATGATTTATTTTTATTTTCATTTATTCTTAATTTGATTTATTTCATCCCTCATCATTTAATTTAATATTTTTAGTTTTTAGTCTTCTCACTCACTTAGATTTAGGCTTAGTTAATTCTTTATTTGCAAATGCCTAGACCTTTAGGGATTGTGCTTAATAAGCTCATTATTTAGTTAATTAATTAATCAATTAATTAATTCGGCAGGTGCTCAATATTTAAGCTTTATCATTTGCTCAAGTTCTCTAGGCCGCTTAGATTCATTGACTCATTTTTTTTTATATCGTGATGTGCCCTTCAAGACACACTCCATGCTCCAAGGGTGCCACTTGCCTTTGATTCAAATTTGAATTACGTGATGTGCCTTTCAAGACACACTATATGCTCCAAGGGTGCCACTCACCTTTGACTAGTTTTGGTAGTTTTCCAACCCTTGGAGTCAATACTCCATTTAGGCAACCTTGTGAGAGACTAAGGGCCTCTAAGGAATACAGATGATGCCTTATTGTGCACCCCTTAGAATCTTCACGAGCAACCGTCTCAGTCTCCCCTCACGACATTGTGGATCTCTCGAACTAGGTAATCGTTAACCTACAATTCGAGCCACGACGAGAGTGCTAGTAGGTTGTGACAGGGATATTGTCACACCTCTCCCTCAATATCTATTTGTTGTGCATGGCCCTTTTACTCCTTATGTGATTCTGATTAGCAAGCAATCGTCAACCGGCATCCATCAACGAAAAATTGTCAATGATCCATAAACAACATCATAATATACCCGATCATATATCACATATGCATAAATAAAAATCACCCAAACCAAAACAGTCCACTCCTTGACTCGATCCCGAGTCCAAGGAGGTCCATTGATGCCAGTGGCATCCTCAATCCACCAAGTGTCTTTCACACTCAGAGGAAACTCGTCAATAACATATGTCAATACATAGATATCAAATAACCTAACATCATAATCCATCTACATCATCATAAGAATCCATAAGTGAACAAACAACCATATACTAAAACCAGATCACTTGCATGCAAGTGCCCTCAAATAATAAGTCAATAACATGTTCTTGCAAGAGATGGATGTTACATTCCCCCATTAAAAACATCCATATTCTCCTATCAAAATAATTTCCTTTGTAGAAGATACCAAGATCAAATTCCTCAATTGAATTATAAACCAAATATTATATTGTTTAATATTTTTGTGCTTGAGAAGTTATTGTTGAGAAGGTAGGGGTCCCTTAATTGTTTATACTATATGCTTATCGAAAACCTTATAGACTCAGTCAAGCACATGTACCGCTCCTTTACAACTCACTTCCTACCCACAAAAAAACTATCAAATATGATTCCAAATCTGAACAAAAGAAATCATATCCAATATAAACACTTGGCACCTAGAATGAAAGTGGTCAAAAATTCCTAATAATATTATATTAATTATATTTATGAATTATATCATGACTAATATTTCTTGGATTATACCTAAACTAGCATACCCTCGAAGTGGGGGAAAGAGAACGTCGAATCGATCTAGTGATTACAATGCTTAAATATAGGAGATGTTTTTGTTGGACGATAGATGAATAAAAAATAGAGGATCCATTCAACAACTCAAATTGTTTATTATTCATTCGTACACAAATGGTAGTCATGTATAGTTCCCCCCAAAATAAGATTGTAACAAATTAATCATAAATGGATGCATGGTGGGAGGAATATTGGATTAAGAGGGAATTGAGGGTGATAGTTATGTATTGGGACATTTGAGTGGGTAACTAGTACAACTCAATCATAGTGTGAAAAAAACTGGGTGAGATGGGATCAATAGTATAGACTGCACAAAAATCAAAGAAAATGTTGATCATTTGCACATGTGCTATAATTGATGGTAATTTGAGTTTCCCCATCTCAAATGACAACGTAACCACTTCATGGGATTTCGATACATGCATTTTACTTGTAAGCATTCAATAATAATGCTCTGATACCTCGAGTTTGAATTGACATTAAATTCCCCTCCAACTAAAATTCATCTATTACCAATGTGATTGTTAAATGATTCGTTTGCAATTAAATCTGATTTAATACCCTTAACTCTTCCATGGAAGATAAAATCCAAGCAACTTAGACTAATGCTAATGCATAAAAGAAACAAACCTACATCATTTTAAAGTAATCATCTTCCAGTATGTGGGATCTTGATAACATGGTTTGGAGGGAAAATATGAAACTTGTCTAGATACCTACATCCATGTATCTATGATCAAGTTATCAGAAAATATTGTCATTTTGTTGTTTGTAATTTTGGAAATAAATTGTCAATACACAATTTATTTCCAAAATTAAAAACAACATTATGAGGAAATGTGAAAATCTTCATACTTTAATATTGTCATTTAAGTGATGTATTATTTATATTAGTCTTTAGTTTCCTTTTGTTAAGACATCTTCTCATTGTTTAATCCCATTATATTTTAACAAGGTTGTGTTTATGGACTATACATATACCAAAGAGATATTTCCATGTAGTTTTGATTGCTAAAGATCCTCTGCACACTTGAGATGAATCGATTGAAAATGATTCACAAATTTTGGGGTTATGTTTAATATCAACAACATTTAACATATGATGTTTAATGTAGTAAATCTTAAAAAAATATGTCAAAGAAAAAAATAAAAAGATAGTGAAAGTCTTAAAGGGTTTGCATTAATCATTGATGTAATTAAATGGTAGTCTTAAAGTCTTAAAGGGTTTGGGTTAAACATAGTGAAGGTGGAGGTGGAGCGCTTGCAGGGAAGACTCTACCACTCTACCATTGCAAATATTTCAATAGTTAAAACACCTAAAAAGTCCAAATCTTTCCACATATCAAAAAAATACACTACTCTAATTTAACACCTATGTTTTGGCTACAATGAATCCAAGTTTAATTTTATTGTATCTTGTAATTCGTTCCACTAGCAAGAAATACTAATAATACTAATATGGAATAGGCTAACTTAGAGAAAATAGACCCATTTTTCACGCAAAAAAATGGGTATGAATCTGTTCAGATTTTCAGGGGTAGTCTGAGTTTTGCATGGATCAAAGTTCCATGCATTTCAGAATCTTATGTTTGGGGGTTTTCCCCATTTTAAACCAACCCAGATGCTCAGAAAATTGATCAGAGTTCTAGATTGGCTGAAAATTTAAAAGCGAGCCAACAAAAAACCTGTCGAAAAGGTAACTCGGAAAGGAAGATTTCTCCTGAGATATCCCACTCTAAACTAGTGTTATTTGCATGCCCAATGGTTGATTTCTCCATGGCCAAGTTATCCATCTAGCTCAATGGTTAATTTCTCCTTAACCAAGATACCCACCTAGTCTTCTATACTAATTGTAAATATAGTAGCTCATATTGCGAGAGGAAAAACTAGGGAGTAGTTAGTGCCAACCTTATTAATTTTTAAAGAATCTTTGGTTAGAGTTGGAAATAACAATAATCTTACCACGCTTGCAAAATCAATGTTACTATTATTACATTTTCTTCAATTTTATAAATAAAATACTTCAGCCCTTAGAACTCTATGCATGTGCATCCAACACTTTAACGTCAACATGCGTTCAAGAAATACTATTATAAACATGAATCCAACACTTTAACCTCAACTTATGTTAAAGATGTTGGGATTTGGTGACAATGAATTCTTCCAAGGATGGATTTGGATCCTATTATTTTGCGTTGGTTGCAACTAAAATAGACCAAGTTAGAATATGGATAGGAGTGAATTTAATAATCAGTTTCTTGTGTAAATGCATATAAATTCATGTAAGCTCATAGAGGCAGATACGACAGAGTGAGAGGAATGAGAGAACTTACAAGTCTATTGTAATCTCCATGATCTGGATAATAAGACACCCAATGCCTATGCTTAGTGGATGTAGCCCAACGTTTGGGTGAACCACGTGAAATCCATGTGTTTCTTATCTGTGTGATTGTTAATTATCATATGTGAATTGTGTTTTCTGCATTTACAATTCTAACAAGTGGTATCAGAGCTGGTTAGAGGAGAGGTTGTCATGGGCATTAAATTTCATAGGATCAACAACATTTGTGTGAGGTGCGTCGATTTCCACCTCGTCGCAGGTCCCTCCTCTTGAAGGGTGCGACATCTTATTAGCTAAACTTCTCATGCAATTAAAATGCTCAAACCGTCGCGGTCCATCCATGTGGTACAGTATGACGAACCTTTAAGATAACCGCAGTCTAGCTGCACTAGGAGGTGCGACGACTGAGTTTAAAAACAAAGCCACGATCTCCTTTCAAAATTCTCATGTTTTTAAAGTCACCATAATTTTTTGAGTTTTTCAAAAATCGAATTTCCTTGTTTAAAAGTGTGAACATTGAAAGTCACGTGGGTGGATGAAGTGAAAAGTTTTTTTTTTAATCGAGTAAAGGTTTATTTTATTTGGGATTAAATATAATATTTAAAAAGTGGAGGTTTTAAAAAGGTGTTTTTTATTTTAAATAAAAGGAGAGGTTGGTAAAAGGATTATTTATTAAACCTTGTGGTGTGTATACCATTTTTTCTTCCAAATTATCTTTTAAAGGGCCTTGGTTATTATAAGCAGTCATTTGGGCATTAGGAGATTTTGTGCTAATGTCTAAGATGTAGAGTTCGAAGTTTGAAGTTGAAAAGTTCAGTGGTAAAAGAAAATTTGAGCTCTGGAAGCTCGAGATGTGGGATTTACTGGTGCAACAATGGTTGAAAAAAGCATTGGCATACAAGTCAAAGAAACCAACAACCATGAAGAATGAAGAATGGGAATATCTGGATGCAAAAGCTCTTAGTACCATTCGTTTATGGCTGGCAGATGATGTTCTATTTAATATCGTAGAAGAGGATGCAACATCAGGCTTATGGAGCAATTTGGAAAGTCTATATATGATGAAGTCCTTGACGAGAAGATTCTACTTGAAGAGGCATGTGTACAGTTTAAGGATGAAAGAAGGTACAAAGTTGTTGACCATTTAAATACCTTCAATACCCTTATAGTTCAATTGACTAGTATGGAAGTTAAATTCAAATATGAAGATAAGGCTATTACATGATTGTGTTCGTTGCCTGAGTCTTGGGATAATATAGTCACCTCTATTAGTTTTAGCTCAATAGATGTTTTAGATTATGACTCTGTTGTGGGAGTTTTGTTGGCTGAGGAGATGAGGATAAAATCTAGTCAAGAAACCTCAACTTCAAAGGCGATGCTGGTCAGAGGTCGAACTAAAGAGAAGATTGAGAGAATTTTTTCTGGATCTAAGTCAAGACACAAAAAGGGTAAAGCAAAATGTTGGTACTGTGGAAGAATAGGACATCTCTAGAAAGATTGTTGGGAGAGAAAGGAATCTGAGGAAAACTCTATGAAGGAAGCAAATTTGGTTGTAACAAATTCAGGTATCACTGATTAAGTTTTATCCATTTCTAGTAATTTGCAATATCAAGATGAATGGCAGTTATATTCAGGTGCCTCCCACCACATGTGCTCACATAGAAATTAGTTCATTTCTTACCAATCTATTGATGAGTGTGTAGTGTTTATGGGAAATGGTATTCCCTGTAAAATTGTTGGGGTTGGCAGTATTAGAATCAAGATGTTCGATGGTATTGTTAAGGAATTAATGGAATTTAGATATGTACTTGAGCTTAAATCAAATTTGATTTCATTAGGAGTGTTGGATTCTTGTGGATATAAGTATACAGGTCAAGGTGGAGCACTCACATTGTCAAAAGGTAGTTTATTAGTGATGAAGGCAACAGAGGTTGATAACCTTTATAAGATGGAAGGGAGTAATCAAGTAGCATTTGAAGTGACAGATGTATCTTCTTGTTTATGGAAAAAGCATCAAGGTCATAAGAGCAAGAAAGAATTGTAGGTACTGGTAAGCGGCAAATCATTTCGAGACTTAAAATCTTTATTTTTGAATTCCTTCTTGTTTTATATCTCTATAAGTTATGATGGTGGTATAAAGGGATATTGTGTGTGGGATCCTACTTCTCACAAGGTCATCATTGACGAAGATATAGTATGTATGGAACAACCAAAAGGGTTGATTCAAGATCACAACGGTAAATTTGTTTCCATGCTAGATAATTCATTGTATGGCCTATTGGTACCCAGGAAAATATACAAGAGGTTTGAATCCTTCATAATGAGTCAGAAATTTTCAAAGGGTAGGAATGAATATACAATTTATAGTACATTCACAGTCTTGATGTTATTTGTTGATGATATGCTCGATACAAGTCGAAGCGTGGATAAAATCAGTAAGAAAATGACTCAGGTGGACATGACAATTCAGATGAGGGATCAAGGAGTAGCAAAAACAATTATGGGCATAGAAGTGCACGGAGATGGTAATGGTAATATGTGGTTGGAGTTCAGTATGAACATTGTAAAACCAGTTTTTATCCCTGTTTCTTTCTATTGTAAGTTTTCTTCAAGCATAGGTCATGTCTATAAATAAGAAAAGGTTATGTCTCGTGTAATTTGAGTTGGAGGTCTATTGTATGTGATGAAATGGTTAAGAACAAATGTTTCACATGATAATGATGTTGTCAAATATGTGACAGATCCAGGTGCTTCAGTGAAATGGGTGCTTCAGCATTTGAGAAGCACAAATGTCACCTATAATGGTTACATTGAGCTGGTATGTGATAATTGTAATGTATATTTTGCAAGTGTCTTGGATAGAAGGAGATCTATCACTAAATATGTCTCACAACATAGTTGTGTAGGACATGTTGGAGGTGGAGTGACCCCTCGGGAAATCCAAAGTTGTACAAGTCACACATGCAAGATCATGAAACCAATTTTATTGGAGAAGCTGCAGTGGTGCTTGGCTTCTCTTGGCTTGCAGAAAAGGTGATGAACAAAAGGAAGGAGCAAGGTATCATGCTAATTGTTGTCAAGGTGGAGATTGTTGGGATTTGGTGACAACGAATTCTTCCAAGGATGGATTTGGATCCTATTATTTTGCGTTGGTTGCAACTAAAATAGACCAAGTTAGAATATGTATAAGAGTGCATTTAATAATCAGTTTCTTGTGTAAATGTATACATATTCATGTAATCCCATAGAGGCAGATATGATAGAGTGAGAGGAATGAGAGAACTTGCAAGTCTGTTGTAATCTCCATGATCTGAATAATAAGACAACCAATGCCTATGCTTGGTGGACGTAGCCCAACATTTGGGTGAACCACGTGAAATCCTTGTGTTTCTTATCTGTGTGATTGTTAATTATCATATGTGAATTGTGTTTTCCGCATTTGCAATTCTATCAAAATAAAAACTATTAATAAAAATCAATAAACACCAACTTATTAACATTTATATATCGCATTTTACTATGAATTAATAGTTTATTAAATAACAACAACCAATCATAATAACATTTGTATCTCGCATTGTTCTATGAAATAATAATTTATTAAATACCAAACACCAATCAAGGATAATATTTACTACACAAATCAAGCTTTCATAAATAATTGCTTAATGCACATGGTGTTAAAATTTCAAATGCAACATGATAAAACTATGTATATATTTCATGATAAGTCACACCTAGAGAGAACTTAGATTATTATTATTAATTATGGCTTGACGTTTTCGAGTGGGTGGGAACCAGATAGTTTGAAAAACTGCAACACTTTGGAGGACACTAATGGCGTCGGTGTTTTGTACTAGCGGTCTCGGCGACCCTCCTCATTATCAGGTTTAGTTTAGGTACTTTTCTAGCAGGATACACTTGTTGGAACCTTGGTGTTTGGAGACTATGGGTGCTTCCACTGCTGGTAGTGTTTCTGGTGGTCTGTTTATTTGATCTTAGAACCTCTCCTTAAGTGTCCGGAGGACCCCTTAGGTGGATATATTATGCTTCTTTCTTCCTTCTAGTATGGAGGGGCTAGAGGAGTACTAACTTTGGAGGCTTTGCTATTTTTAAACTTTTTATAACTACCTGATTATCACCTGGATTTGGCAGGGTTTTTGTTGAACTTGTCCTATCTGACTGAACTACTGTGGTTTTTTTGGCGAACTTTGTTTTTTTCTGGACTTGTGGCTTACCTTGGTTCCCGCCCCCCTCTCGAGGAGATCACAGTGGGAGTTAGGTGGCAGTTCCTCCTTGGTATTAGATAGCCTCCATGACGGATGCAGTCATCAACGCACTTATGAGTGTGGCTGACGAGGAGGATTGGGAGAAGGCATGACTCTTTGATCCACCCACCATGAATTTAAACTATGGACACCTATCCGATCAAGAGTTATTGTCCTTGGAATCAACGCTACCTCTAGTTTCTTCATCACCTTGTCGTAAAGGTTTACCACCTTTTGCTAAACCTACTCCAGGATGCTCTGCACAGGTCCCTACTATGTGTAACATTGATAGAGGTATTCGTCTATGCCCCGATGATGGTATTAAACCACCTTGTGGTAGCTATGATATATCTATCCCTAAGACTGCTCCCTGTAGATTTACTTCTAAGAAATCGTGGCCTCCAAACCAAACTCGACGAAAAATGGTTTTGGGGGATGATCTTGGCCTGGAGGAAGCGACTACCTTAGCGCTAAATGCCCTGGTTAAGAGGTTTTCATACCATCGGTGGTGTACCACTCCACTCTTTACCTAGGAAAATACACACTGGCTACCCATTTTGGGTTATGTACCGGAGGTATTTTATCTCCCGTGTGGTTGGTTCGGTTTCAAATTTCTTTCACCGGTTGATGATGCTAATATTTTAGACAGGTTATGGTCCTTTGATGGTGGGAGAATTATGCTCAAATGGTGGAGGGTTTCCTTTGATCCCGCACATGAATATTTTCAGTTTAGACACCCATGGGTACTCCTACCTAGCCTACCACTCAATTTTTAGAGTGTTAAGGCTCTGACGGCTATAGGGAATACTATCGGTTGTTTTATCAGTGTTGATGAATAGGCTCTTGGTACACCTGACAGAAAAATGGGAAGGATTTTGGTGGAGATTGATATCCACTTGGGTTTGTTGGAGATATTGGATATACAGTGGAGAGACCAGTTGTTTTCTCAGAGGCTGGATTATTTGGGTCTTCCATTCTGCTGCACACTTTGTCGTAAGACTGGTCATTTGAGAAGCACTTGTCAGGGTATCGTGGAGGAAGAGGAGTCAGAAAACACACGCCTCGGGAAGATGCCCAGATCTGACTCGCTATCCATGGATTCATATGCTTGAGAATCACACCTTAATGAGACTCTGGTTTCTCCTTCATTCTCGAACTCCGACACTCTCATAGGTAAACTCAAATCATTATGCCCTATTTTTTTTATTCTCTTAATTCTTGGGAAAAGTTAGCTCTGGACGTGACTTCTCGGTCGAGGATTGTCCCTATAAATTTGCCATGTTTACATGTGTTGTCTAATAATGTTATCTCCTTGAGTTTAAAGGAATATCAACCTTTACACTTGGGGGATAAGGTTCTGACTGACCCACTTCGGTTTAACCTTCCTCGGGAGGACTCTAGGATGTTTAATTTAGCTACTACCAGCTCTTTACTTGGGACGGGGTCCCCCATTCCGGGTATTGTTGAAATCTCATCGGATGCTCTCTTGGAGGTTGAGGAGGGGGGTAAAGAAACTTATATACTCTCGGGTTACAGGCAGGACGATTTGGGTGATATCTCTCTAGGGGAGACTCTAGACTCACTAGTCCCATTACTTTGTGAGGTGGAGAGTTATGTTTCGCTTACTAATTTTCAGGGTAAAACAATTATTACTCTTATGGGTTATATTGAACCTTCTTTCCACTCAGGGAACTATGTTGGGGGGGTTGGGTATAGCTATGATTGGTATAAAGGCTTGGGATATGAGACTTTGCCTATAAAGACAAGAAGTGCTTGTAAAAAAGCCACCCTCACTACAATTACACTTGACCATACTACTACTACTGTTTCCGACATTGGGGCGCTTATAAGTTTGAAATACCTTGCATAGGATAAATCATGATCGTACTCACTTTAAACATCAGAGGGTGGGGGGATCCCTGAAAATGGACTCCATGCACAGATTACTTACTAAAGTCAAACCTGGCATTATTTTGTTACAAGAGACACTTGTAGAAGAGAAAAAGGCTCGTCAGTTTATGCTTAAGTTTGTTCCTAGATGGTATTCATGTTATGTTAGCTCAGTGGGTAACTCGGGTGGCCTCCTGGTGACTTGGGACCCCAACAAGTTCATTCTCGATCCTACATTATGCAATAGGGGCATTTTACTTACTGGCATCACTTTAGAAAACCACAAAGTTATTAATTTACTTAATGTTTATGGTGCTTGTAGTGTTGGCACAGGGATAGACCCGGGGTTCAATTATCAACAATCCACCAACAAAACCCTAACTACTGGCCCTTTCGAAAAAACCTATGAAGCAGATGAAGTCTTACTCGAGGTAGAGGCAGGGGTGGTTGCATGACTCAAATGTCTACAAACTAGTTGGGACATAGATATGTGATTACACCACTCTAGAAAAGCACTTAGAAATTAACATTCATCGGTATTTAACCCTTATCCACATCGCATATTCAAACCCTAATTATAGAACAACGCAGTGTTCAACCAAATCTAACACATCTAAGCACTTAGCACATAGAAAGAGATCCAATCTAGCATTCATTCACATCACTAAGAACTAAGCTATCATACCAGATTCATCTAAACATTAATTACTACACTAAGCTTAAATCATATGAACAATATAACAACGATAATGAACAAAGCAACAATAACACAGGATATACGTGGTTCAACCTAGTGTGGGGCTATGTCCACCAACTCTTCTTCTTCTTTATTATCTTCTATAAATCTCCTTACATGCATAGAGAATAAAACCCAACTCCCCATAGGACAGGAGATATGCACGCACCTCGCCAAATCCTCCTTCCCCGAGTTAGATCACAACACAAATCCTTCTTACACAGTCTCCACACAAGCCTCTTACAATCACTTGCACTTAGCTCTGCAATTATTAACACATATTATGCACAAAACCTTTAGATCCGCACTAAGTTGATTATACTAGGTCTCTCTTCTTTCTTACATTTCCTAGCTTCCTATTTATACATTACAAAATGGTCCTAAACATGGGTAAACCCATGGGCCGACATCCCATACCAGTTACATAAACCCTAAACCCAAAAGTGCCTTGAAAAGGGGGCTAGATCCTACGATCTCCGCTTCGCATGGCACTCTGTCTTCGAGCAACCTGTCGAAGTCCCAAAATCGGTCAAAACATGACCAAGGTTCTCGAAAACTTTGTCAAGGGCTAACAGGCCCCCAACACTCACCTGTGACTCGTCCCGAGTCCGTCTGCTCTGGGTAATTCTACCTCAAATAACTCGAGCTTAGATTGAGTTGCTTCGACCTATTGCTTCAATTGGGCATCCTTCTCGATGAACTCCTGAATAACTACCTCGGTCACCGATCCTTCCAAGTGTTGTTCAACTGCAGTGACTGGTTGTTCTAGTTCTGCTCCTCCTCCTTCAATCTCCTAAAAAAGTAGGCTAGTTGCATCCTGCACTGGTTGGAGCCTCTAAGTCACTTCCATGACTTTGCTCTTTATGGCATAGACCTGTTGTTGAGATGTGCGTTGTTCTTGGGATATTTTCATTCGCTCGACCACTAACAAGGGCTTCAACTATGCTTGTACTGTTGTTGCTTGCTTCTTTTCCTCCTGGAGATGGGACTCCATTGTCTTCAGTTCAAGATCCTTGGTAAGGCGCTCATAATCCTGCACACTTCGACTGCTAAGCTTCTTACATTCCAAGGCTAATGCCTTGATTCTCTGGACTACATTTTGGGAAGTTTCCTCCCGCTGGTCTCGCACTTCCTGCAGAGTGCTTGGTACTACTTGTAACTCCAATTATACTACCCTCTGTTGGAGCTACTGAATGGCTTCAGCAAGCTTTGCTACTTGATTCTCCATTGGGTCTTCTTCTATATGTTCTAATCCTGTAACATAGAGAAGTGATATATTGGCTTCTTCTTTAACTTCAACCTGCTCCATGAGCAGTTGCTCTTTCTCCTGTTGGATCTGCGCTCTATCCTCTGTAAACTTCTATTGCAGATCATCTTTTTCTTGTTGCGCAACTCAATGTTTCTCTATGACTTCTTCTTGTGCTTTCTTCAGGGCCACTGTGGTCTGTTCATTTTCTTCCTGCACACGATGAAGGTGAGATTTGGTCGCATCAGCTATTCTATGGAGTTGTGCACATTCATCTCCCAATGGTGTTTCTTTTGATGGTGGGGGCACAGTGGACACTACACAGCTGGAGTGAAGGGGATTTTGGACCCCTCTCAACTCTTCTTTGATTCTTTCATACATGGTTTCTTGTTTCTCTTCATTGTGCTATAAAATATCTTATGTAGTATCTGAGACAACAACAATGATTAGGTCGATGTCATCCATCGTGAGTACAGTCTCCATCTTGGGCTTTCTATATTTGGACTTCTTCCGTGAAAAAGGTTTCATGGGGGAAACCTTTCTTTTCCTAGATTTATCTGTGTCATCAGGGGGATTTTGTGGCAGTGTTACTTCGCCTTTCTTCTTCTTATCTTCTTCACTGGATCCACATGGTGTGCATGTAGATCCAACTAAGATCTAGGTCATATGTGACTGGCTATCCCCAACCACACTCATTGATATTCAGAGCTTCTTGGGCTTGGCCAATTTCTATCGCAGGTTCGTGTTGGGATTCTCCCATATTGCATGGGCCCTCAGCCAAGTAACCAGGGGTGGTGGCAAGGAGAAATTTGTGTGGGGCCTGTCACAACAACAACAATTCGATGATTTGAAGAATTTCTTATGATCAACCCCAATACTTTCATTACCGGACCTGAAACAACCCTTTGAGATTGAGACATATACTTTAGACTATGTTGTGGGCATTGTTCTCACTCAGAACAACCACCAAGTGGCATATCATAGTGAGACACTATCAGATGTTGTTTGTAAGTACCCTACTTACGACAAAGAAATGTACTCCATTGTGAAATATTTCTGCCAGTGGAGACATTACATTATTGGGAAGGAGAAAGTCATCCACACTGATCATAAGCCTCTGTAGTTCATGCAGACACAAGGAAAATTGTAGAATGACCGCCATCAGAAGTGTTCCACATACTTGTAGCAGTTCCACCTCAACATCAAGTATAAAATAGGAATTACCAACCAAGTCATTGATTGCCTCAACCAACCTCTAATCGTGGCCCTCACCATAGTGCTAGACTCTTCCGACCACAAGACCTCTAGATGGCCCCACCTCTATGAGACAAAACCTGACTTCACCACTACCTACCAAATGTTGGGCGCAAAATCAACTGTCGCTAATTTTTTTCTTCAGGACGGGTTGTTGTGCCATCTAGGTCATCTCTACATTCCCACAAGCGAGCGAGAAAATATGATTTGGGAATCCCACTACAGTCAGATGGATGGAAACTTTGATGTCTAAAAGACAGTGGAAGTGATGCAAAAAAATTTCTATTGGCTTAAACTTTGACAGGATTTTGGCAAGTATATCAGGTCCTGCATTCCCTACACTATCGCCAAACCGACCACTAAGAAACAGGGCTTATACACCCCTCTACCTACTTCTAACAGGGCATGGGAATCCATCTCAATGGATTACATGTCGAGCTTTTTGTTCACCAAGAGGGGAAATGACTGTGTTTTTGTGGTTGTTGATCTCTTTTCAAATATGGCGATTCTGGCCACCTAGAAGAAAAGCATCAAAGCATAAGCCACTGCTAATCTCTTCTTTGAACGAGTATGGGTACATTTTGGAATCCCACAAACCATTTTATCATATCGGGGCAACTGGTTCCTCAACACATTTTGTTCGAGCCTCTAGTCATTGCTAGACACCAAGCTCACCAAATCCACTGCCTTCCACCCCTAGACAGATGGCCAAACGGAGGTCTTCAATCAGATGATTGTGCATATCCTATGCATGTACAATTACAAGCACTCCCACACATGGGATGACAGCTTTCCCTATGTTCAACATAGCTACAACCAATCACTACATAGCTCAACCGACCACAACCCCTTTTAGGTGTGATTGGGATTCCAAACATTGGGCCCCATGGATGTTGCACTACCCTTTGTGGATACCTCGAACGACTCATTCCCTGCTCCAATTGAAACTTACAAGGCCACCTAATTTATTGAGAGGATACACCACATCCTCCAACATGTTCATTATATTTTAAAGAATTCTTATGCCAAGTACAAGAAGCGCCATGATCAACATCGAGTGCCACACAAGTTTCAAGTTGGAGACAAAGTGTGGTTGCACTTGCAGAAAGATCACCTTACAAGGCGCCATTGGAAGATTCACCTGCTTCGTTATGGACCTTACACCATCACCAAGGTTGTGGGTGAAAATTCCTGTGAGCTCAACATTCCTCCTTTCTTTGGACTGCAAGTGGTATTCAATGTGGCTCCCCTTCGGCCATACTTCCCACCATTATTGGACACCTCAAACATAGCAGAACAATTGACACCAAAAAATCTCAACCCTGACTGCATGAAATGGGCATACAATGATCATATTGTGGACACGGAGGTCAATGGCACTCGAAAACAAAGGATCCAACTTTATCGGGGTGTCAAAGCAGGGCAACTCATGCACCAAGGCAAATGGCTCACCTAGGGTCAAATTCAATAGAAATTTCCTCATATAATGGGGGCACTCAACACAATGGATACCATTGATTCCTAAGGGTCTAGGATTGATCAAGATGGATATCGGTGGCCTCCCACCTATTCCAACTGGTTCGTTTTTGGCATTTTTCTAGTTTGGTAGTTTTTCCTAGTGTTTAGGTCCATGAATTCCAGGGCCATTTTGAAGCCCTAAACATCGTTTTTAGGGCTTGCCATAGTTAGACTATTGACTGGGTCAAAGTCTTATGGAAAAATTTGTGTTCTTCGGATAGACCTTTCCAATGAGATATCGTGCACCTAAAACGAAGATCGTATGCAAAAGTTACAACCTCGAGAAGTTGATGTACTAGCTTACCCCTATGGGGCAAACATGACTTTTGGAGTTTCATCTCCTAGGGTTAGATCTTTGAATGTCTAGGGTTTTTGAATTCATGCTTATTATAAAATGGCCTTGAGAGCCTCATTGTAATCATCTTCTTGTGAATGAGCGCATCTGTCACATCTCTTCTTAGAGGTAATCTGCCACCATTCCAGCAAGCTTGTTTTCTGCTGCATTTTATAGTTTCAGCTTATTTTCGTATTGAATAAAAACCATTTTTATTGTATCTATGTTATTCTATGTTATCATATTTTATTAATAATATGTATTCATTTCATTCTAATAATAAAATATGGATCAATGGTATCAGAGCGGTCTACTCCTTGTCATTTTTAATGCATGTCCCCGATGAGGTCAGGGTACAAAGAATTGGGTCTTGAGCTTGTTTCCCTTGAGGAAAAAATCTCTCGCACACCCAAGCGAACTCTCATGGTGGGAGAAAATAAATATGAAGGGACAAGAGATCCTTTCAAAATGTTTCTCGAGGAAACCCTCACGCAATAGAGGAACGCGAAGATGGATATTTTTGCACAAATCCTTCGGTGATTACCAACAGGTGACGCATCTTCCTCAAGTGGAAGCATCGCACCCTTCAAGGTACAAATCAACTTTGATATTCCTATATTTTAGGGTTATATAGATGCATATTCTGTAGACAAATGGTTAAATCTATTAGAAGGGTATTTTTCTATCCATAACTTTTCGAATAGAGAAAATATCACTTTTTCTCTCCTCAAAGTTGTTCCCCATGTCAAAGATTGGTTAGAGACTTTCTATGAGCAAAATTAAACAAAGGAACCCTCATTATTTATAGTCGCATTCACCTGGGAGCCCTTCAGAGATGATATTAAGGAACAATACTACCCTATCAGAAGCTATGATGACCTGTATACAAAATGGACCACATTGCGGCATGAAAGAGACCAAGTCATGCCAGAATTCACAAATATCTTCCATACCTTGTACACCAAGATGGGTATCAAAGATTATGAGCGAAAGTTGGTACTCAAGTATCGTAGTTTTCTACATAGATACATCCAAGCCGAAATGGAGTTTCTGGTCATCTCCTCCTTGGGCACGACCTATCGATATGCCGCTAAAATTGAGAAGAAGCTCAAACAAAAGACACGACAATTTGGGACTGGGAACCCCTCATAGAAAAAGCCAGGAAAGGGTGGCCCCAAGTAGCAGAAAAAAGGATAGAGAATGTATGGAAAACATTAGGACAACCATTCCAAGCCACAAACAAAGAAGGACACCAAAAAGACAATGAAATATACTGGGAAGTGGTGCGAATTCCACAAGATCCCCTGGCATAACACCATTTATTGTCGCTCAAAGAGTTCATTGGTATCGGAGGTGAAAGCCTCTGAATCAGATACAGGTTCTAACTCAGAGTTAGAACCATAAAGGCAGAAATGGATCATTGACACAAAACTTAGTGCCACCATTGCTACCACCAAGCTCCAACCCGGTGAACCAGACGATCCAGAGGAAGGCGAGTGCCTTTTTCATTCACAGATGTGGGTGAAAAGCACCCTATTTCACTTCATCATGGATAGTGGTAGCCAGAAGAAACTCATCTCAACAGAGGTCATCAAACGACTAGCACTACCAACAATGTCGCACACGCAACCCTACACCATTGGACGACTCTGCCAAGGAAGCAATATTCACGTCAGCCAATAGTGTCGCATGTCGTATGACATCAAGCCCTTTAAGGACGAGGTATTGTGTGTTTTTTCTCCTCTCGAAGTTTGTAATGTTCTTTTGGGACAACCCTATTTGTGGAAACGTCATGATGTATATGAATTTAGGCCTCTCAGTGTTATTATTACTTTGAACAAGAAATTGTATAGGATACCTGAGGCAGTCCCACCTAGTGTTATTTCCTTAATCTCTGTTAAGAAATGCAGGAAGGTCATCTCTCAAACTGGGAAGTTTTTCTTCTTCATGATTCACTATCAGACTAAGAAAAAGATCACATCCACATCTAGGGCCTCCGTGGCTGACCTCTCCACACAGCAGAAGTAAGTGGATAAGGTTGTGGAAGAATACTAATATATCTTCTCCTCACCTATCAGGGTACCTCTGCACTGTCAGGTCAAACATCCCATTGATTTAACCTCTGACGCATCGTTACCCAATGGGCCATTATATCTCCGCTCTATGTTAGAGAATGAGGAGATCAAGCGGAAGATCCAAGAACTTCTCCACAAGGGGCACATCCATCCCAACTCATCACCTTATGGGATCCCAATCATGCTCGTGCAGAATAAAGATAGGAATTGTCAAATTTGCATTGATTACCAGGCTCTGAATAAAATCACAGTCCAAAACCGGTACCCGATTCCCTGAATCTACGACCTTATTGATCATCTAATGGGGGCCAAATACTTTAGTAAGATTATCTAAATTTTGGTTACCACCAGGTCCCAATAGAACAGACAGTTCTATGGAAGACCACCTTCAAGTCAAAAGAAATCCTTTTTGAATGGTTGATCATGCCCTTTGGTTTCACAAATCCTCCAACAAATTTCATGAGGATGATGGAAAATATTCGATGACATTTCACTAATAATTTTGTAATGGTGTATCTAGATGACATCCTCATCTACAACAAGACTTGGGTGAAACACTTGCAGTATATTCAATAGGTTCTTCACACCCTGTGGAAGCACAAGCTATATGCCAACATGTAAAAATGCTCCTTCGACGTGGACAGGGTCCATTACCTAAGATACATTGTTGATCAACATGGTGTGCATGTGGATCCATCCAAGATCCAGGTCATCTGTGTCTAGCCAACCCCAACCACACTCATTGATCTTTAGAGCTTCCTGGGCTTGGCCAATTTCTATCACAGGTTCATGTTGTGATTCTCCCATATTGCATGGGTCCTCAACCAAGTAACCAAGGGTGGTGGTAAGGAAAAAAAATTGTGGGCCTTGTCATGACAACAAGCGTTCGATGATTTGAAGCAACGCTTTTTCTCAGCCCCGATACTTTCATTACCGGACCTGCAAAAATCCTTTGAGATCGAGACAGATGCTTCAAAATATGTTTTGGGTGTCATTCTCACTCAGCACAACCACCCAATGGACTATCATAGTGAGACAATATCATATGTTATCCGTAAGTACCCTACTTACAACAAAGTAATGTACTCCATTATGTAACCTTGCCTCCAGTGGAGACATTAAGTTCTTGGGAACAAGACATTCATCCACACTGATCATAAGCCTATATAGTTCATTCAGACACAAGGCAAATTGTAGAATGACTGCCATCAGAAGTGGTCCACGTACTTGCAATAGTTCCACCTCAACATTAAGTATAAAATAGGAAGTACCAACCGCGTCGTTGATTAAATCATCCAACCTACATTCACAACCCTCACCACATTGCTAGACTCTTGCATCCACAAGACCTCCAAATGGCCCCACCTCTATGAGACTGACCCTGAATTCGCCACCACCTACCAAATGTTGGGCGCAAACTCAGTTGTCGCTAATTTCCATCCTCAGGACGAGGAGTTGTTCCATTTGGGCCATCTCTACTTCCCCTTAAGTGAGCGAATGAAGATGATCTAGAAATCCCACTACAGTTGGGTGGTCAAACACTTCGACGACAAAAATATAGTGGCAGTGTTGCGGAAGCATTTCTACTAGACAAAACTTCGACAGGATGTCGACAATTATATCAGGTCTTGCATTGCGTGTGCTATCACCAAACCGACCACTAAGAAATAGGGCATGTACACCCCTCTTCCTACTCCTGACAGGGCATGGGAATCCATCTCAATGGATTACATTTTGGGCCTTCCATCCACCAAGAGGGGAAATGACTTTGTTTTTGTGGTTGTTGATCGCTTTTCCAAGATGGCGATTTTGGTCGCCTGCAAGAAAATCATCACAGCAGAAACCAATGCTAAGATATTCTTTGAACGAGTATAGGTACATTTTGGAATCCCACAAACCACTGTCTCAAATCGAGATAGTCAGTTCCTCAACACATTTTGGTGGAGCCTCAAGTCACTGCTAGACACCAAGCTCACCAACTCCACCGCCTTCCACCCCCAGACAGATGGCCAAATGGAGGTTGTAAATCGGATGATCGTGCATATCTTACACATGTACAATTCCAAGCACCTCCACACATGGGATGAGAGTCTTCCCTATTTTCAACATAGCTACAACTGAGCATTACATAGCTCAACCTACCACAACCCCTTTTAGGTGGGATTGAGATTCCAACCATTAGGCCCCATGGATGTTGCACTACCCCTTGCAGCTACATCAGTCGACTCGTCCCCTGCTCCAATTGAAGATGACAAAGCCACCTGATTCATTGACCAGATAGAGCACATCTACAAACAGGTTCAATATATTTTACAAAATTCCAATGCCAAGTACAAGCAGTGCCATGATCAACATCGGGTGCCACACAAGTTTCAAGTTGGAGAGAAAGTGTAGTTGCACTTGCAGAAAGAGCACCTTACAGGGCCCCATAAAAATATTCTCTCGCTCCATTATAGACCTTACATCGTCACCAAGGTTGTGGGTGACAATGCCTTTGAGCTCAATATTCCTCCTTTCCTTGGACTACACTCAGTATTCAACGTGGCTCTCCTTCGGCTATACTTCCCACCATTATTGGACACCTCAGACATAGCAAAACATTTGAACCCAACAGAGATAAACCTTGACTGTAGGAAACATGAATGCAATGACCAGATTGTGGAAATGCAGGTCAAGGGAACTCGACAACAAAGGATCCAACTTTATCGGGTTGTCAAAGCAGGGCAACTCATGCACCAAGGGAAATGGCTCACTTGGGGCCAAATTCAACAAAAATTTCCTAATTTGATGGGGGAACTCAATGAAATGGATTCCGTTGCTTCCTAATGGGGGAGGATTGATCCAGATGGATTTCAATGGCCTCCCACCTATTCCAACTGGTTCATTTTTGGCAGTTTTCCAGTTTCATAGTTTTTTCCTAGTTTTTAGGTCCCTGACTTATGGGGCCATTTTGAGGCCCTAAACAATGTTTTTAGGGATCTCCACAATTAGACTGTAGATGGAGTTAGAGTCTGATGGAAAAAATTGTATTCCTCGAATAGACCTTTCCAATGGGATATCGTGCGCCTAAAACAAAGATCATATGCAAAAGTTACGATGCACCATTGTAATCATATTCTTGTGAATGAGCACAGTCGTCACATCTCTTATTAGAGATAAACCACTGCCATTCCAACAAGCTTGTTTTTTTTCTGCATTTTATAGTTTCAGCTTATTTCTTTATTGAATAAAAACCAATTTTATTGTATCTTTGTTATTCTATGTTAGCATCGTTTAGTAATAATCTGTATTCATTTCGTTCTCCTCATAAAATACGGATCATTGGTATCAGAGAGGTCTGATCCTTGTCATTTTTAATGCATTTCCCTATGATCCATATGGATATCGGTGGCCACCCACCTTTTCCAACTGGCTCAAAACAACTTTCTGACATTTTTGGCAATTTACTATTTTTAGCAGTTTTTACTTCCGAGGCCATTTTGAGGACCTAAATGAATTTTTTTTGGTATCAAGCTCCTCAATGATAGCTAAAGGAATATTGAGCCCCCAAAATGAATCTCCTTGACAATACCTTTCCAATGAGCTATCACACGCCTAAAACGGATATCGTATGAAAAAGTTA
>JASDQU010589651.1:6826-25204 GCA_032191745.1 Picea mariana
CCTTCTAGTAGGTGCTAGAGAAAATAGAGATTTGGTGCTCTCAACAAGTTGCAGCTTGCAAAACAGAGGTTGTAGCCTCACAATGAGTTGGAGATCATATGTATGATAATGTACAGAATGTAAAGATTACTTATCATACCAAGAAGAAGAGGTTTTTACCCTTTATGGGTTTCCTTAGGAAATATCTATCTCTGTATATTTCATATGTGTGACTGATGTCGAATGTTCTATTGCTTACCTCCCTGCATTATTGTGATTGTCATTAAGTGCTCTGCAAAGAGTTTAAAATAAGCATAATTGTTTAAGCACGGTAACAACTGATTCACCCCCCTCTCAGTTGTCCAACAAAGGTACATGTGGGGGAATGATTAGCTCGGACCTCCATGGGGATGAAATCCCACAGATGGATGTTGTGACCCCAACTAGGGGTAGAGCAACACCAGAGACTTGCACCAGGAAGAAAGAAGGGCATTGCACTAGGGACACCCCAGCAGACCTAGACCCAGGGGGATATTGCCTTTCCACCTGGACGTTGACCCTTAAGAGCACATGATGTTATCATTATGACCCTGACATCATTCACAGTTAGGGTTTTCATTTATGAGGGCAGTTATACGCTGGTTGGCATGTGTGGCATTAGCCAAGGCCTTTGGAGGCCAAATGTTCTACATAGGGGGCCCAATGTTCCACCCTAAGGGCTCAACGTCACCCTAGAAGGGCACGACATCACCCTTGGAGCTTATTTTAGGGTTTAATTACCTTCATTTATGTAAAAATGGATTTTTGATGTAATTTGGCCAGGTCGGCCTTTTTATGACCTAGTTTTAATTAAAGGTCATTGATATTGTATAAATAGAGAGAAAGTTATCTCATTTTTTCATCATCACTCATCACACAAGTGATGTGGTTTGGAATTTGTCCCCTTTTTTGGAGTTATTGGCTGAAATGTTAGGCACACTTTCTTTTGGAGGCTAAATTTTGCAACTTGGATCATTTCTTGGTGAAGTTACTTGGCATTCTAGGGTTTTATGGTTTGATTAGTCTTGGTGAAGTAAGTAAATCTGCAATTCTTCATTTTGTTTGAATGGTTTATGGTAAATTTGCTTATTCATGTTAAAGATTATGAAATTGCTTGCTTGACAAACCCTAGGGGTAAAGGACTTAATTTGCTACTTCTTTACTCTTCATTTGCTAGACCTTGCCAAGAATATTTTTGACCTAGGTAAACTTCAAGAGCCCTAAATACTAGCACTTTAGAAGTCATTATCTAGTAAATTGTTGCTTCTAGTATCTCTCAATAGTCTAAGGAAGGAAAATTTTGCTAGAGCCTAAAATTTCTTACACTCTAGCAAGTTTATCCTTAGGGTTTGGATGTTGAGGCCTTGAAGATCCAACACCTCTTCCATCCATATCTTATCCTTAGGCAAGTATAATCATTGTGTCATTTCTTCCAAGAAGAAAACCATCATCTATAGATTCCATTACCCTATAAACACACTAGTCCACTCACTATAGTGATTGATTGATCAAACAACTTTCAAACTATCTTCCTTGAAACATTTACTAACTTCTACTAACCTTAAACTAGACTGATTCATTGACTAACTTGTTGTTGTTTCAAAAGATTGTTACAATCATCTAACAACAACAAATTTATTTCAAAAGTGACATTAAATGCTGATTAGACATTGCCAATTTTTCTTGTGACAAGTAGTTATTATTCTGCCAACTTAAAGCTATATTTTCTTGTCTTTTTCAAGCAATTTCAAGGCATAATTATTGTGGCTGTTACAAAATACTCATTGTTGTTGTAGATAATTACATTGCTGCAATTTTATATCAGCTTACTTATTTTTTTAGAGGTTCATGGTCTTATGAAGCACTAACATCATTTGGTACTTGAAAGTTGCCACTTTTTTCTATTTGTTGTCTTGTTCTGGGCAGGTGCACCTTATTTACCTTTTGCTTCATCTCTATAAGACACAAAGAACTTTTGACTTGAGTGACTAGTGAGAGGGGGGGACTTTCTTGCATTTTTTTCCTTAGTCATCAACCCTTTAGGTCATTGGGGATGTTTCCCTTGGAGTATTCTTGGTATACTCCTAAATAGAAAGGGGTTTCCTATTAAGGTGATAGTGATAGGTCACTCCCAGTTACGCCAATCTTGTATCCACTTGCCTTGGGATTTGGGAAAGTACAGATTGTGTGATAACAGTAGCCAAAATGAAGATCAAGTTTGGTAAAGTATTGAGCACCACTCAATTCATCCAAGAGGTCATCAATGATAGGAATGATAAATTTGTCTTTTATTGTGAGTTTGTTGAGGGCATGAAAATAGGGACACATGTGCCAAGTGCCTTCTTTCTTGAGTAACATGACCACATGAGAAGAATAGGGGCTAGTATGTAATGATCCCAAACCAAWTTTTTTGCTTGGAACACTAATTAACCACTGATATGATTATTAAGTGTTGTGTATGCAGGTTGGCCATGAACATTTCAGMCTTAGGGTTTATTCAGCTATTCAACCAATGATTATACAAGTATTATTGCCATCATATGAAGAGCATCAACAACACACAATATAGGAACCACAAGCAATTGTTGAACTTTATTATAAGAAAGCAAGCACATGATACAAATGACAAAGCAGATATGGAATAGCTTCAGATGGCTTCAAGACAATAAGATAGCTGCATACAAAAATGATCCTGGAGCTACAAGCAAGCCTCCCAAAGGTTGTATATAGAAGATGAACGCTCAACTACAAAACTAGGGTTTAAGCCCAACCCTTAAGAAACTGGTACGACCCTGTTGGGTGATGGTATGACCTGCTGAAGACAATGGAAATCAAGGGTTCGACCCTCTTGAATATGAAGTCCTCCAAATGATATCAAACTCCTCCCTAATGATAGATCAAGGCACTAGAAGCCTCCTCCTGAAGTATGGAGCTCAAACACTAAAGCCTCCTCCTCAAACTACAGAAACCCTAGAGTGGTACGACACTCCTGAAACCCTGAATATACCCAATAGTATGGCCTATCTGAATATGGGCTATGAATCCCCTGAAACTCTCTAGGGTGATAGATCGGGCCACCACAAGCCCTTGAGAGAAGTTTCAAGGTCAGATCTAGCATATGGCCTTCTAGATCTGAGAAACACTTAATCACCAAATAGTCCACTGATTCCTGAAATCGTCTCAATCTGCAACTAGATGATAGGGACGTGGTAACTCCTCCAGGAAGCCCTCAAACTGATGATCAAGGGCTTGCAAGAAAAACCCTAATGCTGAAAACCTTCAAAGCTCCTTCACTATGCTGAATGGAACTCTTCCTCATCCAATGATGCACCCCTGCAAGTAAACCCTAGTTGGTACAACCTTGCTGATCCAACTGGTACGGCCCTGCTAGTCCTACTGAGTAGATGATAGATGTAGAATGGTGTGGGTGGAGTATTTCATCCCTGAGACCAATCTTGGAACAAGGTGAGTGGAATCTTTCACCACTGAGTTGTTCACTAGGGTTTGTAATATCAAAACCCTCAAAGCTGTATGCTCAAGAGCATCAACAAGCAAATACCAAAATCYAGAATGAATGAGAGKTGCACCCTAGCCTTYGCTTTATACTTTTCTTATGTTTCCTTGTTGAGTTAAGTTAACCTCTAGGGTTAACTCCTAAATCAACCTCCAAYGCTTCTATTCCTTCATTGAGTTATCTTTTTAACTATTTTTACCTTTTCATTAAGTCAACTTAAGAACCTCAGTGTGARACTATGGTCTAGTGGGGACACCTAGACCACCAAGTCTTCCCAAACCTCTTCATCAAGAGGTGGGGGACATTACATAGTACTAGGACGAATACCAMCTTCTTCAATCARTTCTTGAACAATTTTCTCAATTTCATTCTTCTGGGCAAAGGGATGACAATAAGGGTGAACAATGGGAGGAAGAATGATTGGTATGAGAGGAATGGAATGATCATGGATKCCATAGRAAGGGGGAATTCCATGGGGAGTGGTAAATAAATCTTGGTGTCAGGAGAGTATAGATTGGAGGTCGAGATGCACATAGGGTGTCTCAACAACTTGGATGGAATGGATTTGGGTAATAATTCCAGGATGGGATTTTTTGAGGAGATTTTCCATTTGATGGGAACTAATGATCTCATGGGAGCCCGTTTGATTCCTTGGAGCTTATATTGTTGTCCCTCCTATTGGAATTACATGGTTAATTCCTTAAAATCCATGAGAATGGGGCCGAGAATGTGTAACCATTCCGTATCAAACACAATTTCATAACCACCCACGTCAATAGAAAACATATGAGATTTTAGGTGGTATTGACCAATTTGGAGGCACATGTTTTCATAACATCCCCCAAATTTCATGGAACCATAATTAGAAATCATTATTTGAAAATTATTGACTAGGTGAATACAAAAATTGATTTCTTGGGTAATGCAACAATGAATAAAATTATAGGTGTTACCACTGTTAATGAGGATGCTGAATTTATGATGCTTAATGTAACCAACTAACTTGAGGGTTTGGGGAATAGAGAAGCCAGTGAGGGAATTTAGTGAAATCATCAGTTCAAATTCTAGTGTATCAGAGGGTGGAGTAAGATTAGCTGGTTGGGGTAGCTCATCCATAGGGGAAACATACGTGTCCTCTTTAGAAACCTCCTCAGACATGGCCATACAAAGATTTTGTTCCTTACACTTGTGCATTGGAAAATACCCTTGGCATGCATTTCTACACCATTGCCACCATTTCCAGCGTTCTAGATCCAGATAGAGGATACTGTAACGAATTTTTTCCAACTCATCAGTAATGCCATGCAAGGAGAAATAATGTTCCATTTGAGTGACCCAACTCGTGGGATTCGAGCCATCAAATTTGTTCACCTCAATTCTAGGAAGGTGCTGATCATGATGAAGGGGATTGGAATGAGGGCCTTGGAAATGGGAAGAATCAGTGTCTTCATGATAGGAAGGTTTTTCAAAAGAGGCAGGGTTTAGGGAGCGGCTCATCAATTGGTCGAGTGTTTTTTTGATGTCTTTGATGGTGGCACATTGGTCCTTAAGGGTCTCATTGAAGGAGTTGAGCTTGCTAATGTTGGAATTGATGGTCTTGATGTCCTCCTTGTTTTGGATGTTGTGAACAATCAAGGAATTGATTTCTTGGTTGCGGGTGAGAGCCATTTGGGAAGAGGTAAAAATGGGTAGGTGAGCCCCACAAAAAAAAGGGTTGCAGGTGAGGGGTATCATGACAAGCAGGGAAAAGAGAGGAATCTAATGGGATAGGTGGAAAGTAAGGGTGTTGATCCGAAAAATAATTAGATGCTTATTAATCTTCCTTACATATAAACATCTACTTGATCTTTGAAATAAAAATGATCGCTTGACTATTTGCAATTTATATGTGAAATACTTATCTATCTAAATACACTTAAATGATAAACAACTTGCAAAATAATTGATCGGAAATAGAAAAGCAATATTAAAATCACATACACAAGTTTGATAACGAAGTTCACCCAAATTGGACTACGTCTTCGGGTCCGCTTCCAATAGAGACCTCTTTATTAATGATCAAATGCTTGTGTTTTACAATAACCTTTTTCTGCGTTGCTCAAACTAAGAAACAAAGTATGCCATCGAATTCCTTGTGAAATTTAGATAAAAATGAGTATAAAGTTCATAAAATTCTATGTTGAAACCCCGTGGCACACATTATAGTGTAGCCTCCAAGTCTAGCTACCCTCAGGCACGAACTTTGAGACCATAGTCCACATAATCACGAGTCTATCCTTTGCCTCAGACTGTGCACCATTAAATAGGGTGTGGGCCCTTAACCTCCACAACTAGTCGACATCAAATACAAGGTTGTGTCTATGCCTTAATAAGAGGTGTGTTTGGCACAACGGTTAAGGCATATCACTATATGGGGGAGGTCGCGGGTTCCATCCTCTGTGATCCCTTCCTTTGTTGGCGTGTTGTTATAACATATGGATATATGTGGTGTGTTTGTTATATGGTTTTAACCAAATTTTTTAAACCACCCTCCACGCGAGTATTATGGTCACATTACAATACATATAAACAAGGTCGACGTCTTGGGCCCTCAACCCTTTTTTTTCACAGACTAAACCTTATACCAAGGTTAAATACATATGCCCACATATATGGTTAAGAAATAATGCTTTGGTGTGATGGTAAAGAGATTTGGTAAGGTCTTGGGAGGTCACGGGTTCAATCCTCCAGACTCCCATAAAATTTTACATAACCTTAACCATAATGGCCAATAGGAGGTTGTTGCATGGAAGCCTCTCATTGGCTTATCATTGCCATGTGTCAAATGCCCATTGGTGCCAACTGTACTGCACAGATTGCTAAGTCACCTACCTAGTTGGATGTATGATGTGCCATGTGGCATTCCATGGTGTGGCCATGTCAACATCGTAGGGTTGTACGGTTGTGCCATGTGTCACATTTGACCCTTTTGACTTTTACTTTTGCCTAGTTTGACCTAAACTTTGACCATCCATAACTTTTGCATACGAACTATGTTTGAGGCAATTTTTTCACTATTGGAAAGCTATCATCGAGCTCTACACATTGATGGTGTTTTTGAGAGCATTGGGATGATTGAATTTTGAGCATTTATTAATCATTCTAGGCCTCTATGAGTGCTCCAGATCCTCCTAGACCTCTGTGGGCATTCTAGATCCTCCTGGATCAGGTGCCGGGAAGGGTGGGTGGGACCACATAATTTTTTTTTACAAGTGATAGGTACCATGATTATCAGGGCGTAAAGGGGAATCCAATGGGATAGGTCCCAAATAAGGGTGTTGGGAAGGGGGTCAAGTCCATGGGAGAAAAAGGCTTAAAAATGATAGGTACCAGGACAATCATGGAGAAGAATACTGCAGTGATGAATTTCCCAAATTTTTAATAGGAAACATTGTGTAGGAATTTTGCAACCAGACTGTAGAAGGCAAGGTTTCACGAAAATATATCTCTTCTGTTCCTTTCCCAAGGGTTAGGGTTTCCAGGGTTCCTACAGACAAGGGTTTACCCTATGCTATAGCTCTCTGATATATGTGCAGGGTTGAACAATATTACTCGGCCCAATATCTTAGGGAATCAACTAAGGAGGCTCGACCGTACCCTTAGCCATACTACCCGATTACATAGATACTAGAGAGTATCTTTCCAAGTGTTGTTCTTGGTGTCACTATAGTAGTTATGCGATCGATTAGATGATCTAGAGCTGGTTTCAGGAGACCTAGGGGACTCTCGGTATACTTTATGGTACGTGCGAGTGTTGGCCATGTACAGATTCTGTCTGATGCAATATTACTCGAAGGGGTACCAACAAGGGTTACATAGGTTTCCAACAAGGTGAAACATTTGTTTTGAGTAACCCTGTGAAACCCTCTGTAATTCCTGCAAGTAATCTTCCCCAGTCGTAGTTTTACCCATTGAACGACAGATCTTTGTTCTTTAAAGACGTCGATAATACATGTTTGTACCTTGAAAAACAATTCCCACAATTTCTGTAGATGAAAGTGCTTTGATACCACTTGTTAGGTACCAAATGTATTATAATAAGCAGAAAACATAATTATTGCAACAAATACCAGTGAAACAACAAAATATAGAGAACCACAACACCAAAAATGACACCTTTATTGATAGAAAACCAAGTTTATTGATAGAAAACCAAGTTTACTTGCCTCTTCGAGGAGGAAACCTCCAACAAAGTATAAATCAATTACACCGATTCTCAAGGAAAGACTTTCCCAGGCCTTCTACTTCTATTTATACTAATTTTATCTTCTAAAGAACATTTTAGAGGAAGATCTTTCTAGAAGTGGAAGTTTCTATTAAATCTTCTTACATTTGATTTTTTCACATTATTATATAGACCTTATTTACTAATGTCGGCCTTTATTACATAGAAAACATGTTATTTACCTACATGAAGGGTTAGGGAGGTTAGGTCCCTAATAATACAACAATAGTGATAGAATCTAGAAAAAATGTTACCAAGAAAAGTCTCATGTAGATAGCTCAAAACAAATATAATGCAGTTGATAGAGCTAGTAAGGCTTTCAAAAATTAGTTCATTCCTTTTTACCGGTTAGGGATACCTCCCCCAGGTACACATGATGAAAGTGTTTATGGTCCACAAGTCTATCATGACGATTTATTGGTTAAAAGGAATGATGTGGAAAAATTTCAGTATTTTATTGACACCTTTTCAGGACAACACATTTTTGATAAGTTATGATTTGAATTCAAGTTGTTAAATTATATTAATGTTTTGCTTTCAAAATAACCACTAATGCCACATGTTCTCTTTACTAAGCTATATATAACCTATAGAAAGTTGGTATGAAATAATTATTATATAGGGAGTGAATGGATCAAAATTGCCATATTACATTTCAAAATTTTAAATGTTTCACATAATGCCTCAATGTCATCAACAAACTAAAGGAGGAGAAATTAACAAAAAATATATGAAGTTATGGGTCTCTTTTCTTTTTACTAGGATAAAAGTAAGGAAACATGACTCAAAGACTAGGATATTAGTCATCATACACCTTTATCTATTTTGGGTAAGGTTCTTAACAAAGTCGTTCTTAACAAAGTCAAGAGGTAGTTGTGGTCAAGAGAAACAAAAGCAGACTCCAAGGGGAATCAACAATTGAGAGTTGAACAAGACTGTTCTTTTACCAGTGAATTTGGTCATAGTGAGAAGAATTAAAGTGAAAACTACAAAGTAAATCTTTGTAGACAGATTTTTTTTTATGAGGATTCATCCTCATTTTGTTAGACTGTAATTTTAGTTTTTTAATATTTCTTTAATTTTACCAAGAATTTTTCTTTTGAATGTCTATGAATGTACATATGATTTTTTTTTATGAATATTAATGTTGGAGACTTGTTCTTTGTATTATCTTTATGATTATCTTTATGATTATCTTTAACATGATATCAAGCAATGGTTTCAATGTAAAATACTTGTTAATTTCTTTTATCCTATATTGATTTATATTGTGAAAGATAATAGTTGGTGTTTTCATCTTTCATACTTTCAAAATTAGGAACAATATACATTATTGACCTATTTAGTATAAAACACAGTTTAACTATGGAGGGAAGGTCATCCAAATTTTATGGTTATCATTGAATTACTAGATTCATTCGAATACTGATTGATATGATTTCATGCATACTATCATTTTCATTTAATTATCTAGTAAATTTTTTCACATTCGAGTAAATTGGGGATTGTCACCCTATCTATGTCACTTGATCATTCATTTGATTTGATCTCATAATTTATACATGTAATATTATTTCAAAGAATATATATATTTTTTATAAATCTTTTGAATCTTCCATAATCATACTTTGAATATTTGTTAAGCAATAATATGGTTCCCAATGTTTATAAAAGTCTATCTACATTGTTATACTTGCACTTTAAAAAATTCTTTCTCACCCACTTAGATTTATAAAACATTGATATATTCAAATCCCCACATTGAAAATCTTGTTATTGAGGGATACCCCCTTTAGGTATTGAATTATTTCATAATAGTCTATAGCAGGGAATCTTAAACGCTTCTAGAGGGTGCCTTGGCATAGTTCCCTAGATAAGAACGTCTAAAGGAACACCACCTAAATTGGTGTCATTGTTTGAGAGCGAAGTTTCTTTCCTTGGGAAATGAAAAATAAAAAGTTGTTCTACTTGTCGATGAACAAGAGCAGAACAATAGGCCACTAAAACCTTTTCAATAATACTTTTGAAGAAGTTTCACCTAGAATCTCCACAAGAACAATATGGAAGAAAGAAGTAGACATACTAGATCTAATCTTGATTTAGAAGCTACTTTGTTTACTCAAATCCAAAAAAGTTGGTCTTTGAAATAAACAAACGTTGAAAGATAGGTTCTTCATCAACAAGTATTCCCGTTCTTGAAGAATGCTATGTTCCAAATTCTAAATATTTGAGAACCAATTATCTTTTTTCACTCATAAAATTCTAACTAAACCATTTGTGAATTATCCTTAGGCTTCATTTGACTTCGTAGGCTTTGGTTTGACCTTTTCTAGAAAAGGGAAGATAATCTCAAAAATTCCTATATCTCCTTAATTTAACAATCCAATCTCTTTAGAAACCAAACTTTTGATACTTAAGCATTTAATGACTCATATTAATCCCCCTCCACCACCTCCTTCGAGAGGTATCCCATGGATAGATGCTACATATGGGACCCTTAGACTCTTTGCTAATTTACATGATATGCTTGGGAACTATCTTAAGTTGTTTCCCAAGTTTAGTAGAGAGAATGAGATTCCAGCTAAAGATCATATTGCAACTTTTCAGAATTGTACTACAATATGGTTGTAGATCAAGAAGAGATATACCTCAGAATCTTTGTTCAAATTTTGGAGGAAGATGTTAGGAAGTGGTTTATAAATTTTCCTACATACTCTATTGAATCATGGGAAGTTTTCCACACCAACTTTATGAACTAGTGGGGAGAAAGAAGACATCATCAATATTATCTGATTGAGTTTGCATCACTAAAGAAGAAGAGTGGTGAAACTGTCATGGAATTTAACAAAAGGTTCAATAAAATGTATAATAAAATTCATCTAGACATAAAACCTTCTCAAGCTACTATAAAGGTTACTTATGCATCTATGCATGATCCTAAATTCAATATGATATTGAGAGAAAGGAGGTCCACAACTTTGGACAACATGCAAAAGGATGTAATAGATATTGAGAGTAATATGGCTACCTCTAGAAAAATGAAAATGAAGGATGATAGTGGAGGAAAGAAAAACCAAAAGGAAGATTCTCCTGCTCAAGCCTCTTCTTCAAATTTTCAATATGCTAAGATATATTAATTGGACAAGTTGATTAGAGTGCTTTCTAACAAAATAACTAGATTATAAATGGGAAACAAAGTTGTTGGTCATGTACCTTAGAATGTTGGCTAGAGGAATTCAAACTTTCCACTTAGAAACCAGGTTCCATACAAACAACCTTTCAATCTTAGTTTCTTGCTCGAGAGAGGAGAGTTGAAGACCCTCCAATTCAACCTCCTTTGAGGAATAAAAAAGTAATGTAGTGGAGGAGTTTATTCGTAAATATGATAATGAGAAAGAGTTGTTCAAATAAAAATATCAACCATTGGACATGAAATGGATGGAAGAAGAAGGGGAACTTTCACATTTGACTCAAGAGGATTATCAAGAATCCCTAGGTATTAATGACCAGTGCTTAAGATACCATAAGAGGAGGTTGAAGATTTATGGTCTACTCAATATAGGGTTTTTTATGATTCTATACGCACAAATTCATAGCATAAGTATGACCTCGGTCAAAAGGAATATTGGTCAGAAACAAGTAGCAAAATCCCCACTAGTTGTTTTTAAAGAAACTGAGCAGATGTGGAATGAGGGAGGAACAAACAAAAAAAAACAAATGAAAAAGGAGCTCCTTCATGATTGAAGAGAATGAAAAGACTAATGAGTTACATAATCCTAGTTTTAATATATTTGGTATAACGAATGAATTGAATAAAATCAAAGTACCATTTCTTTTAACTATACTTATAWATATTCCTTCTTTTAAAGGAGATTTAGAAAWTTTTATATTTACTTCTTCTCCTGCAATGCGCATTGATACTATTAACTTGCAATATGATTCTCCATGGGTACTGGTTGTCCCACATTTGGATGAAAAAAAACACTCAATGCCACCTTTTTATACTAKTTTGAYAGTTCATGAYCATTCACTACATAATTTTATGTTGGATTTGGGGCATCACATAATCTTATGCCCGGGGATATTACAGATAAATTGGGGTTGTATATCATAGGACCATACAAATATATTTATTCTTTTGACTRAAAAAGGGTTAGGTATATGGGAATGRTTAAAGATCTGGTTGCAAATCTAGCTCAAATCCCAACAAAGAGCATGATGATGGATGTAGCTGTGGAAAATGTCGTAGTAACTTATTAAATGTAATTTTCCAAATCAYGAGGAGCAAAKTTGGGAGGAAATTTGTAATTAGATATGACCTATGCAACTATCCCAGTGTTTGGAGGATAGATAAGAAGATTGTATCATGAGGCAAAATTCATCTACACCCTTACTGACCCTAAGAATCCATGAAATTTTCCAGTATATGGAGTTGATGATGTTGATGTGGTCAACTTGTAATGAAATTTGGAAGATGTTCTTAGATTGTGCTTCATTCAAGGATGGATCAGGAGAAGGTGTTTTGTTTATCTCTCATTTTGGAGAGAATACGTCATTTTCTTAAAAGTTGGAATTTGAAAAAACCAACAATGTGGTTGAATATGAAACCTTAGTCTTGGGACTTGAAGTAGACAGGAGGATGAAGATACTGAACATTGGAGTCTTTGGTGTTTCATAGCTAGTAATAAATGCCAAATAAAGAATCCGTGGATGAGGGCATATAGAAATTAGGTTTGGGACTTGTTTGATTTTTTTTTCTCAATAGCAAATTACTCTTCAATCCCAAGAAAATTAAATCAACAGGCATAATTTTTGGTCATATCAACTAGTCATTTTATACCTGCTAATATTTCTCAATTGAAATATGGGGTTGAAGTGCTACATAAATTGTTTTTATTCTCGATAATATAAAATATTGGCAAGTCTTTGAAGACAATCAACAAATTAAAATGTTTCTTGAGATAGTAAACAAATTTTCTACCAAGAATATTGATTTAGATGAAGATGAAGAGAAAGCTCAAAAGGAAGATCATATTGAGCTAAAGAGGAATTTGCACAATTTGATTGGGAATCATAAAATTGTTCAACTAAAGAACAATCACATTCCAAGAGGTCTTATATTGCTAGAAAATCTTTTCGACCATAATGATGGAGCATAAGAACCTACAATAAATCCCCAAGTATAAGATGTAGAAGAAGTTAATTTTGGTACTCTTAAACACCCAAAGATGGTGAAGATTTCAAAATCATTGTTAGATGAGCAAAAACATATGTACATAATTATTTTTAAAGAATTAGTTGATGTTTTTTCATGGAGTTATGAATATTTTAAGACTTATGATACTTCCATCATAGAGCACATAATACCTCTGTGTTACACGTCAATATTACTCAACTGGATAAGTGTCGCACGTTCCTCTCAACTGTCGTAAGTGTCGCATGTTCCTTACAACTTTCGCAAGTGTCGCAAGTTGTTCACAAGTGTCGCAAATGTTGTTCAAGCATATTTCCATAATAACGACACTGAGGAGGCACTTAAGACATCTCATACACTTGATTTGGAGGAGGGAAAATGATTAACTGAAGTCAAGGAACTCTTATCACCTGAGAGGAGCTCTTAAACAAAGGTTTTGAAGGTGAGCGCTCCCCTACATCAGCCTTAGGAGCACTGGTGCTCCCCTATAAGGTCTTAGGGAGAATTATAATGCACCACTGCCCCTCGGAAGGAGCGTTATCCATCCTTGGAGCGCTGGCGCCCCCCTCAAGCTTCCTAGGGAGCGTTATAGTGCCCTGATGCCCCTTTTGAGGGAGCGTTGTCTAATCTGAGGCAGTAGTTGGCCCGTTGAGGTGAATAAGGGGAGGATCTCTCAAGTTTAGAAGGAAGTTGCATTCGAATTCATGGTTCCATCAGAAGATCCCTGATCCAAGGAGGGAATTCCTTAACTTGTTCTAAAGATAACTCAAGCGGTTAAGCTTCTCTTAACCTATATAAGCAGGCTCTATGATAGTGAAAAGGGGAAGAATTGCTAGCATGAAACCTATGATCTCATAGGAAACACACAGTCAGTCAAAGGAGAGTGATCAGTGAAGCTGCTATCATCTAGGTTGTGGATCTTTCGAGCAAGGGTTAGACAAAGGGGACTTGACGAAGCTGTCGCATTCGCATCTACGATTGTAAGTATTGCTGTCGTTATTCTCATTAATATGACACGCTTGGCCTGTTTATTTCTAGTCTGTGTCTGATCTTACATGAACTTCTCATTGATAGATAGATTTGTTTTCAAGCTAATATCAATAGAGTAGGAAGTGGTCGTGCTTTGTTTGTCTACAAGGCTCGTCGAGGAGCGAAGGATTGGAGCTCAACTCGGAGCGTGCAGGGACAAACGTCGATAAAGAGGTACTTCTATTCTCCTCCCTTCTCATGTATTAGTTTGTATGGATTTGAAAGGAAGTCAGTGTCCACGTTAAGCACTTTCTGTCTTAGATTTTAGGGTCTATCTCTTTGAGGCAATCTACCTGTCTGCAGGGAGATTTTCCTACAACACTCTGAAACAAGGAGTGAAGCCCTTTAGGAAAAAAACTTAGACAAGTGAATCCATCGCTTCTACCCATGATAGAAAAGGAATTAAAGAAGTTATTAGATGATAATATTATTATTCCTTTAAGATATTCTGAATTGGTGGCTAACTTGGTTCCCATAAGGAAAAATGGAGAAATCCTATTGTGTGTGGATTTTAGGAATCTTAATTAAACATCTTTAAAAGATAATTATCCTTTGCCAAAAATGGATCATATACTACAAAAAGTGGTAGGTGCTCATAAAGTATCCATGATGGATGGATTCTTAAGATATAATCAAGTGGTTGTTCATAAAGAAGATCATTACAAGACAATATTCACTACTCGGGAAACCTTCATGTATGACAATATGCCATTCGGTCTAATGAATTCAAGAGCAAACTTTCAAAGGGTAAAGTATATCACCTTTGTTGATGAGAATAACAGGTTCAAAGTCATTTACCGAGATGATATGAAAGTATATTCAAAGTCATATGAAGAACATCTCAAGCACTTGTAATAGGTCTTCACAAAATACTGAAATTATGGTTTATATTTAAATCCCCAAAAGTAATTTTTTGTCAAGACTGTGGAGAAACTTCCAGGGCATATTGTTTCCAATGATGGTGTGAAGATTGATATAGAAAGAGTGGAAGATATGAAGGTCATCAATCTCCATAGACACAAGCAAGATGTATAATCATTTCTTAGAAAAAATAATTTCTTGAGAATATTTATTCCAAATTTCATTGAGATTGTCAAGGATATTACTAATATGCTAAAAAATGAAAACAAAGTCAAATGCACTAAGGAAGACATAGTTTCTTTTCATCAAATAAAGCAAGCTTTATCTAAAGCACCTATTCTGATAAGCCTCGACTATACTAAGGAGTCTTTGGTTTTTCCTTTTCCTTTTGAGCATACAGTAGCAACGGTTCTCCAGAAAAATAAAGAAGGTTATGAGTAGCTTATAGCCTTCTTTAGCAAAGCTTTGAGGGATGCACATATTAAGTATAGTATAATGGAGAAACACACATATGATTTAGTAAAATCATTGAATGCATTACATAATTATATTTTACATTCCTAGATCATTGTTGTTGTGCCAAACACTGTAGTGAAGGACATTTTAGTACAACATGATTGTGATGGAAGAAGAGGTAAGTGGATTGCTAAAATCCAAGAATATGATTTACATATTAATCCCACAAAGCTTATCTATGGTCAAGGTTTAGCAAATTTGATGACTGAATCAAATCATAGAGAATTAGGAATTAATAATTTTTCAGAATCTAGTATTGTTAACATCAAAGGAGAATTGGGAAGGATTTATCAGTTAGCAAAGGAAAGTTCACAACAATCTTTCCAGAAAGTGAAAGAAAAATTAACTATGTCTTCATGGTACTAATATATTATCTTTATTTACAACATTTAGAGTGTCTAACACATTTAAAAAATTCAGAAGTGATATCTTTGATGCTAAAAGCGATCAAATATTATATATTTCAAGAAAAACTTTACTAGAAAGACCATATAGGTATTCTCTAAATTTGGTTGTTGAGGAGGATATTGAGGTGGCTGCAGATGAATTTTATAAAGGGAATTGTGGGATTCATTACATTTGGAAATCCTTGTTACCCCCTCTAGGGGTAATACTTTTGGATACCCTAACAAGGGTGTCATGTTGTTGATTGCATGAGGTGGCATGCCCATCTATTCYAGATCTAGACAGACTTCTTCTTGATCTCCATGCTAACTCARCTATGGTGTAGCTCAATTTCATCCCCACTTCTTAGATGACMGATGCACTATGGTATGGTATGGTTCTCAGGTCCTTCATTTGAAATTCCATGCATTGATACCTATTTGGGCATGATGATCTAACTTCTTATCTCATCCAAAAGTGGTAAACACCTAATGATTGTCCTTTTAGCACTTCATAACGTTAAATGGGTTTATGMCTTTCCTTTTATTACCTTGGGGAATATGTTTTCTTTTAGAAGTGTGTCATCTCTTGGGTTAAATTATACAACTAGGTGTCTCAAGCTATATAGCGTTATCCATATCCCAACCATGCTAACGAATTTCCACTTCCCCATTATTATTCATTCCATCCACATAAAAAAATCTCATTCTGGTCATGTATGATTTCTTAAAGGTCAAATTAAATCCTAAATCAATAAATCCCCTAAGGCTAAGAGGCGAAGAGAAAAGTTAAAGATAAATATCAAGCTGGAGCAATGCCCCTCGCTATGAGGATAATGCCCCTATCCCTAGATTATCTATGAATATATAAATAAAAGTGACATGTTCAATAAATTGAACATCTAAAGAAAAAGGCTTAAAAGGGTAGTAAGAAACAATGTAGAGGATGGTAACTCAATGCTAAAGCTCCCTTTAGAAGGCTACCATAAAGTAAAAATCCTAGCAAAATGAAGCTAGATGAATGATTAAATGAAGAATAAGACATGTGCATGTCTAAGACTTTGAGGGTCATCACATGAACACATTCCCCTTTCTACCTTTCATCTTTATTACTCATCATTGCCTATATTTACCTAGATACTTAGGAAGTATGTGTTGTCTTAGGATTTGATGCACGCATAAGGGTTAATATTGTTCCCCTTGGTAAGTACTAAAAATAACCCCCTTTTGTTATGATGTGCTAAAGGATGTCACTAGGTGCTACCAATTAATTTGCTTACTAAGAGGCTAGACCATCACTTCAATTGTGTATTGTACATTGGGATACATGTACCATGCCTTGGAATTCATGACACTACCTTGGGATCCATGATGTTGCATTGAGATCCATGTACTCTTATATGACCATATCTATAGACATTTGGATTTGTGTATTGCATCGAGATATCTGTCAATGCATTGGGATTCATGACAGTGCATTGGGCTATGAAAAGGAAACTATGTCATCACACATGCCACATGGATTACTTATATGCATCCTCCTTTCTCATATGTAGACTTCATTGCACATTTGTGTGTTATTTTCTCTCTTGCTACACACGTGGGGGTAATTAATCCATTGGAGAGAGTATTTGCACATTACAAGGATGACTACACATGATGACTTGGACTTCTTGGTGATGTGGCATATCCATTGGGCCATACTTTGAGGAGCACTAGCCTTCTTGAGTTCACATGTGCCTCTTGGGATGGTTTTATTGATGGGATGACTCACACATTGGAGATGATGTCATCCTCTTCTAGGATGTTTCTTCGCCTTTTGGAAAATTTCTTGGATGGAGTAGGTAGCTATGTGGATGTTGGACCATTTGACTTGCCTTGGACCATTTCATTTGACTTGGTTGGACCATATCCTAAATGTTGGCACCATTTTTTGGGTGCCGCACCTCTCTTAGACTCTATTTAGTCCACACATGTGGCTTTTTCTGTGTATCTTGACCCTTTCTAGAGGAATGTCTCATTTATGAGAATATCATTTGATGTATTTTATTATTACTTGTACCTCTCCCATGGTTTTGTCGGGAAAATGGTTATAGAGCTCATGGTTTTGAGATAGCACATGGCTTTGTATTGCATTTGAGGAGACTTCTCACCTATAAAATGAGAAGTCTTCCTCCATTTCAAATAGTTGGAGATTAATGAGAAGCTTGGCTATTGAGATCTATTGAGTATATATTTCTCTTCTTGTGATTGTTCTAGAATTTTTTAAGGGTTAGATAAAATTTCTTAGAGGTTGCTTGGAAGTACAAGGCCAAATAATGCTCAATGCTCCACTTTGAAGGGTTCAAGGTAAGTGGTCTCACCCTCCTCTTTGACCATTAAAGTTCCTTGTTCATGCATTAAGATAAGATGTCTAATGTCTCTTCTCTTTTGTTTGGATAACCTTTAGGTTCACCTTGTTTAGTATTGGGAGAGGCTCCTCATGGACCAATCCTCCCTTGCAACCTAAAATAAATTCATCAAGCCCTAGGTGGTGCTTGAGGGGAAATCATCCAGGTGAATTTTAATACTACTCTTCAAAAAACCTAGACTTCACATT
>JASDQU010589651.1:41960-53116 GCA_032191745.1 Picea mariana
TTGCCCAAGGATCACCCAAGAAAGCAATGAAACACTTATCTTTGAATAAAGAGGACTCACAATATAATAAAGAATTCTTAAAGGGTCAGTTGGAGGATAGGAGGTCTCATCACGAGTCAACCTATCACGTCCATAAATATCTAGTGGTATGACATTGTCATCATATGGTCACCAAACCAGGGAAATGGATCTTAGTTGCATGGCTGAGAGAAAGGGGGTCTCATCACGAGCCAACCTTCTCATTTCCACTAGGTGTTTGTGGGTACCATTGCCATCAGTCACCACGCCAGGGCAGTGACCTTCAATCTCTCCTTATGCTATATTGAAAGAAAATACAAAGAAATAAAGATAAAAATAAATTGATGGGCTTGGAAAAAATGTATTGTGGATGAAGGTACCACACACCCTCTACAAAGGCACTCATGAATGAGACACTACGACCCCTTGTATGCCATGAGCCCTATGCCCATTGAGTCTTGACCCCAATCACTCCATCCACTTTACATAACTTAGAGAGGGATCTCCTGAAAACTCTCCTTGACGTAGGGCAAGATCTAGCCAATAGGACACCTCATCAACTCTCCCATATTCAAGCTTGACAAGTCGCATAGTGTCTTTGAGCAATTAATTGTTTGATATAGTGATCTTTGATGCACATGCTTAGACAAGTTATTTATTGATTGGATTCACTTATCATGATGTTCTGACTTGAGATCTTTGGAGGGCGTGCTCATTTGTCTTTGCAGGACCTAGTTGATGGACAATTTTGGGAGAACAAGCCTAGCTTGGGCTTCCATGGGGCTTCAAGCCCATAGGTTGGATGCCAAGGGCCCGCATGCCGGATGAGAAAGATAAGACTTGGAAGAACTTGATGATGAATTTGACGCCATAGCCCAACCCTCACTTGCCAAATGATTTTCCCAAGAGGGGAAAAATGTCCCCTTTTTGAGCTTGACATTATGTTAGGGGGGTTAGGGTATGGTGGTGAGATGATATGCATTGGCACTTGGACATTTTGAGGTTTTTGAGGCTTTGACCATGAAGGAAGACATTTGGATGCTTGAAACATGGATTTGGGAAGCCTTACTACCCTCCTACATCACCAACGACCTTCTCCTAGTGCCAAAACATCCCCTAAAGGGGTGACGTCCTTGTAAATTAGGGTTTTATTTGTGCAAAAAGTGAAATTTTTAATGAATTTTTTAATATTACTTTGTTAACGAGGAAAGATTGGGGATGTTGACCCCTAATCTTGTGATTTACCCCTTAATTTGTGGACAAGTCACCTTGGTGACATTTGTATAAATACGAGATCATAAAATCTCATTTTAACATAACTCTCCCTCTTGTGAGAGGATTGGTTTGAAATTTTCGGCCCTCTTGCCTCTTTTAGCTCTTGTGCACTTGTTTATGGTTATGTTATGAATGGTTGATGGATTAAGGCCTATCGCTAGCTTTGGATGATGCTTTCTAGCTCTTGTGGTGAATTGTCTTAGCATTTCTCTTGATCTTGGTATGGTTTTTACTCTCTTGCTATCATTTTATTCAAGTCAAGTATTGTTATGCTAGGACCTAGGTGGAGCTAGGTGGGAAGTATAAGAGCATACACCCCCACCATAACCTTCATCATTTTGTTTGCTTCATCTTATTGATTAAGGGTTTGCTAAGAGAAGTATAAGGGCATACACCCTCTTAGCTCAAACTCTAGCTTAGAGAAACTTGCCTTGGGAAGTAAAAGGACTTACACCCCCAAGGAAGTATCTTGCCTTGATTAAATTAATAAGTTTCCAATTTGCACATATCAAATTTTATAATAGCTACATTACTAGTTGTGACAAAAATCCTTGAAAGGTTCTATTACTGCTAGATACAATGAATACTTGGCAACATGTGAGTACTATTGATATAAATGCTTATTGTACTTGGTCACACGATGAACTAACATCTCCTCTAGGAGATACTTCTTGTTTTGCTTCCAGGTAGGCCACCTTGGTAATAATATGATGATTACCATGAGATTTCCTTTTTATTCTTGTTGACATAGATATGTTCTTATGAAAATGCTATTATACTTTTTGTTGGTGTTTTCTTATTCCGTGCAGGTTACCATGGAGGAATGATTGATCACAACACTAGAAGAGTATTGTTCCTATTTCTTATTATTGTATTTTTATTTTGGTTCTTGTTCCAGGTAGGTCACAAGTAATAGCTCTGAGAAGGAGCTACTGTGATTATTGTTCTCGTTCTTGTTTTTATTATTATAAGAGTATTATTCTTGTCTATTGTTTTTCCCTTTGTTGTCCTTGTTTCGGGCATGTCATAGGTGATAACTCTAAGGGAAGCTATAGTGACAATTGCAGGAGACAACATGTTAGATGGTATCTAGTTTGAGACATGAAGCAGACTATCCAGATAAGAATTTGTAGACATGACCGTATACATCCATGTACCAAAGAAGAAGAAGACAAAGAAAGGTTCTTTTGCGAGATAAAGAGTATCTCATATGGAGATTGATTGTAAGGAGCATAAGGCTCCAAATATGACTGAACAAATCCCTCTGGTGCAGTTGATCACTCTTTAGATCACCAGGAAGAGTTATTAGAGCCAGAAGGGCCTACCTAGAATCATTGCAGTAACTAGGAAGAGACCAGCATGGTCCCGTGACACTTTGTAGGATGCAAAGCCATATAGCATTTACGAGCCATATCATGAGGAGCAGATGGCTCCACCAGTGGTGAGGCAGGCGACCCCACCAAGTACCAACTCAGAAGGAGATAGAGTTCAAAGGGAGTCAACCCTCACAATCCAGTAAGGAGGAGCAGCCTCCCCGGGACCATTCATAGACATGTACAAATCCTGATTTGTGTCAATATGATTCTCCCAGCAAGAGGGAGAATACTATGACGAAACACTTGCTCCAGTAATAAGAGGAAGTATATATAGAACAACCATGATCCATTAAAAGAGGCCGATGCAGTGTGAGATTCAGAGGGAGCAAATGAATCTGTTATCATGATGGAGTAGAGGATCTACTCTCAGAATTTAGCAACTACAGTGAGAATGGAGCAGTCGTTCTCAGTTTCAGAAAAAGTAGCTGCAGGTGTAGAGTCCTAGTTACAGAAGGAACAATTGTAGAGAGAGTAGAGGACATACTCTTAGACAGTGAGACAGATATTGCTTTACGAAAAGCACATAGAACCAACACATGATTGAGAATATTGAGTTGTAGCTGAGCAAGTGTATAAATTTGGTACGATTTGATGTGAAAATTTGGTTCGACGAACATGGGGACAAATATATGTTTTGCGACGAACACATTGAGCCTAGTCATGTTCACTTCATTGTGAAAAAACATGTAATTAGGTACTTGAAAGGTACAATTGATTATGGATTCAAATATATTTCGGATCGCGAGATAAGACTGCAAGGGCTACATAGATTCAGATTGGGCAGGAAGTGTTACATATCGGAAAAGTACATCCAGATGTTACTCTAGTTTGGAATCAACTGTGATATCGTGGATCAGTAGGAAGCATAATGGTATGGTCAGTTTCGCAGAGACAGAGTATGTGGCAGCATGGTCTTCTTGTGGTGAAGCAGTGTGGCTTCAGAAGATTGCAAAATTGTTTGATCCCAAGTTGGAGGAGAACTGTATCTTTTATGACAACTAGAGTTGGATGAACTTGTCAAAGAACCCAGTGTGTCATGAAAAATCCAAGCATGTCAAGATCAAGTACCATTATATCTGAGAGATGATACAAAAGGGAGTAGTAAAGCTCCAGTATGTTCCTACCGACGAGCATGTAGAAGACGTGTTGACTAAGCCTCTGTTAAGAGTGAAGTTCAAATACTTCAAAGACAAGCTTGGTATGGTCCAGAAGGATTTTTCCCTCAAGAGTGGGAAGTGATGTGATCCCCAGTACTGGGAAGTGCAGTGTTCCTCAATAGCAGGAAGTGATGTGTTCCCCCGTAGAGGGAAGTGATGAGATTCACAGTAGTGGGAGCTACTCTAGCACAGGTTGGTACTCCAACGCAGACTGGTACTCCAACGCAGGATGGTTCTCCAACGCAGGCTGGTATGCTACCTCAATGTAGGTTGGTTCTCCAATGCATTCTGGTATGCTACCCCAGTGTAGGCTGGTTTGCTACCCCAACGCAGGCTGGTACTCCAACATAGGCTGGTATGCTACCCTAGCGCAGGATGGTATGCTACCCCAAGCGCAGGTTGGTATGCTACTCCAATGCATGTTGGTATGTTAACCCCAGCGTAGGTTGGTATGATAATCCAACACAGGCTGGTACACTACAATAAAAGTGCAAAACTTTCTATGATATATAGATTTGCGATTGACAACAAGACAATGACCAGGTGTACAAAAATGCAGAAGCAGTGATGATGATCGTGATGAGAAGAATACCTTCCTTGCTAAGAGGGAGTGTTGAAGTTTGAGTATCTTTGGAAGATATCCTTATTGTATTTGACCAAGACAAAACCCTAAAGAATATTATTATATTATATTTGTTAAGACGCCTATTGTGCCTTGAAAAGTAAAATGAAAAATAAAGGGATAAATTGACAGGTCGGTCCAGACCTAATTTTAGGCTGGCCAAAATACTATTTATAAAGGAGGCCAACGCCTCATTTGAACATACAACACACTAGCTCTGCAACTAAGAAGAGGAAGTGTGCAAGTCTTAGAGGGAGAGACTACTACAACTAGGAAGTGATGTTATGGAGATTCTTGGTCTACTTCTCAGTTATATCTTGGTTATGTGGTGCTCTACTCTTCCCTAGTTAAGGGTTAGAGGAGGATCTTCTGCTTTGTTAGTTCTCTCTTGTAGAGAGGCATTGTTCTTGGTTGGTGAATCTATATTGAGGAAGTTTTCTATTTTTTTCCCCTAGAGGGTTTTCCTAGGGTAAATATTGTGTATGTTGTGGATGTTATTCTTTCAATGATCCTTTATATGCAGTTATTGTGCTAATGGTTAAAAGTAAAAGAACACTAATCTAATTAACTGCTTAAGACATAAATTCAACACTTCAAAGTGGTATCTCTCCCCTTCTTCAAAGATGATCCTTGAAAAGCCTTGATGAATTTTCCCTCTATTTGTGGCAGTTTTAACAATTCAAAGAGAGAGACATTAGCTATGGTTTTCTTCATATATTCCACAAAATCATATTCTAAATCAGTTGATAAAGAGGACAATGAAGGATTTGTCATGGTGGAAGTGGGCTTATTGGCAGTTGAAGCTTTTTTTACAGGCTCAGAAGTAGAAGGAGAATTTGATGTTGTGGGTAAGCCTTTACTCCTAGTATTGGTATTGTAGGAATTTTGAGATAGATGAATTTCCTCAACATGATCACCTTCATATTCTTCTAACAAGTTGTGAGAAACATCCCAAAAATGGTTAACTATGTGCTTGGATGTTTCTTTTCCATCACGAGATTGGTCTTCCTTTTATTTCCCTTCCTCCTTATCTTATTCATCCTACCTGAGGAAGTTTCTCCTCCATAAGCAAGACCTTTGAATATATTAACACAATATTCCACATTAGTTCCCTTAGTAGGCAGAGAAGTTTTGATTATTGGAGGAGAAGTATTTTTAAAAGGAGGTTTGAAATAATTTATGGCAGATGAACCTTCCACAATTTTTATTTAGATCTACAATTTCATTTGAAAGTTTTTTTACAATTCTTTGCATAATTTCCATGTCCATGGAATTTTGATTTTTTTTATCAGAAAGTTTTTGTTTGAGGATCTTTATTTTTGCTACATGATGTATCTTTCTCATTTTCCAACCCTGGGTTACCCTTAAGGCTCAACATATCCTTTTCAACTTTTATTTTCTCTTTAAAAGTTGCTTCAAGGGTATCTTTCTCGGCTCTTTTAACAAACATGGAAATGGTGACTGACAAAGCCGAAGTGTAAAATTCAATGGACACATCAACAATAGGTTTAGAAGCATCTGGAATTTTATTTCTTAATGATAGAAATCTTTGATTTTTCTTTAGGATCCATTTTAATTCTAGATAATTCCAGAACGACAATTGTTGGGCTTTGTCATCTCCAAATTTGTTTTAAAAATATTTTTCAAATCGTCCCGACTTGTGATTGATCCTTGTCTAAGATAAAAGTACCAAGTTGAACCTTTTCCTTCAAAAGTGTAAGGGAATAATCTACATACCACATATTCGTTTTCAATGTTCATTAGTTTAACAATAAGCATGGATTTCTTAATGTGTCCATCGACAAAATCTTTTTTAGGGTCAATGTTTGGAAGGAATTTCTCAAGATGCTTAGGTAAAGGATGCTCATCCCTAGGAACAACAACTGCATCCTGGCAAGCCAAGGTCTGTTAGCATTAGGGTTAGCCACACTTCCTTTGGGACTGTTTTCTGAAGGGTTTTCTGAGGGTTCTTCTTTTGAAAAATCTCTAGGAGTAATAGGGGGAGAATTAGGGGTAAGTGGAGGTCCTCCAACACTGATAGATAAATATTCTTCAAGAATTAGGGGTAAGTGGAGGTCCACCAACACTGATAGCTAAATATTCTTCAAGACCTACCTTAGGAGAATGTTGTACTCCCCCAAATATGTTCAAAAGGCGATAGTTAGGGGTTGTGACAGCTGGGATACCAATGTCGGTTGGAAAACCGACGTCGATTTGTATTTCAATTTTGGGTTGTCTATGTCTCTTGTGGAGAGGATATTCAAGAGATTGATGCCTAATTTCTCTACTCCAAGATCAAGTTAGGGAATGGGAGCATTGGACCAATTGAGCAATTTTAACAACCTCTAATCTGGGAGAACATGATGCCACATGATTTAGTTGATATACACTCCAATGATGTGAGAATTGAGTAGGTGTAGGAACTAAATTTGGTTGCAGGTCTAAGGTTTTCTCGGGGTGAGGGGTACGAGGATCACTGTTCTTAGCAGGATTTCTTCACAGAGTAGAATGTACATAATCAAGATTGAACAATTCTTCATTAGCCGTTCATTTTTATGAAGGCCCTCCTTCTAGTGCCATCTATGTTGACAGGACAAAATTGTTGATGATTATAGCTACGTGAGACAGCCTCCAGGACACAAACTGAGTGAGTCGGCCTGTGAGAGAGCCCATGAGTTGGGTTTGCCATGAGATGGGTGTGTCATTCCTCTCTGAGACTGAGATGGAATGTCATGTGCCCCTGTGTGGGTAGGATGCCCGTGAGATGGGTGTGTCATTTGAGATGAAACGATGTGTAATCTTGTGAGGGGTGAAGGTGCCCATGTGATGGGTGTATTGTTCTCCTCTGTGTAGAGAGTTGAGACGATGTGGTACTACAGATGATTCTATTGTGAGACTCAATGAGATAGAGATTTGTTGAATAAGATGCCCCTGTGGCTGAGCACAGGTGGACGTGACCCTAGTGGCTGAGCACTGGTGAGTGTGTGTCCAGATGATTCTCCTGTGAGACTTAGTGAGATAAATATCTGTTGAGTAGGACGCCCCTGTGGCTGAGCACAGGTGGACGTGCCCCCGGTGGCTGAGCACTAGTGGGTGTGTGAGATCCCTTGCTATATTGTCTAAGATTTAGATTTACCCGTAACCCTAATTGTGATGTAAAGTGTACAGGTCGACCCCACCATAAAGTGAAAGATAATTAATATGGTAATTATTAATTATATTCTGAGTTATTGAGGTCGGCCCTGTTGTGCCAATAGACACCATTTTTTATGTGCCCAGTCGAGTATAAATAAAGGTGATTTCCCCATTGAGGAAACACAACACATATGTGATTTTGGAAATTTCAGCAAGTACATAGTCTAGGGCTGAAGTGTGCACCTCTCTTGGGTGCTAGCCTTCTTGGTTTTGGAGAGGACCCTTTTGTGTGCTAAGTCTATGGTGTGAGAGGTCTTTCTCTTGAAGAATATAACAAATTATTACTGGGTTTTCTACCCTTGTTGAAAAGGGTTTCCCAAGATATTTCTTGTGTTCTTGTGTATGGTATTTCTTCTTGTGATCTAGGTTATTGCAACAATTGTGAATGGTGTAGCTGCATTTGTCTATGGTTCAAGTAAATGCTAAAATTGAAATAAACCTCATGCTTGAGCCTAACATAGTGAAAATTTAACATGGTATCAGAGCATAGGTCTTGAATAATCCATTGCACAAGCTTCAAGCAAGCTGTCCTCCTCTTTTGCAGAACCGTATGACCCTCCTAGGGTTTCCAGAAAATCCGTACGACCCTCTCCTTTTGAGTGATTTCAACACCTTAAACTTGGATGTTGGGGATACAAATTGTATATGAGTGTACGATCTCCTTCAGCACACCTCCAACAAGCTTCAGATTGCAATTCTGAGAATTTTTTATTTTTGGCCCTAGGGTTTCTAGAGTTCAACAATTTTCTGCAGGTTTTTGGTTTTAGGGTTTCTGCAGCTCATTGAAGAAGATTTCAAGATTACCAATGTTATTCTAACTTTCAAGGCTTATTGTTGGTAGTCATAAGCCCAAAAAAACCTAAGGTTTCTAGCCTAGCCTAGCCGTTAGTTTTCTATCCCAGTTGGCAAGGGTTTGTGAAGAATCTGAAAATATGATGAACAAAACCTTGGTGGAAGATAGGATTGATGGATCAAGCAACTTCAGTTCCTGGAAGTCAAGACTTCAAGTCACCTTTGAAGAGGAAGAATTATTATGGGTGATGCAAAAAAGGTTTACCAGAGACAACTACTGATGAAGAGAAGGAAGAAAGGAAGGAAGACTCAAAAGGTTTCTCAGTGCATTCAGAGAAACAACACACTGGAAGTGAAGACTCCAGGTTTTATTGTTTTAATTATCATGCCTCTAACCTACATTTCTAAGTTTGCTACATTACAAATAGGCATTGTAGCTGTGACAACAATCCTTAAATTGTTTTGATTCTAGATATGTACTCATTATTCTCCTCTAGGACATATTCTTGTTTGGTTTCCTTTCGTTTGTTTTCTTGTTCCAAGCAGGTTAACAAAAAAAGATGTTTATCCTTTAAACTTTAGAGTGATTCACTTGACTCAGAGGGAGTCAAAACTATTTGAGAAGGAGGAAGAACATAACCATCATCGATGCAACCAAAGTGATGATACATGATCATAGTCTACCTATGATTTTGTGGGCAGAAGCATGCATGATGACAGTAAATGTTCAGAACATGAGTCCTCACCAAATTTTGAAGAACATAACTCTCGAAGAAGCCTTCACCGGAGTGAAGCCTGAGAGTGGACACTTCAGGATATTTGGGTTCCTGATATACTTTCATGTACCCAAAAAGAAGAGGTCCAAGCTAGACCCTTCAGGGAGAAAGGGTACATTTGTGGGATACAATGAATCTTCGAAGGCATATTGGATCTACATCCCTGGTTAGAGATAGATTGAGGTAAGAAGAGATGTTATCTTTGAAGAAGAGATAGCCTTTCAAAGATCCAGAGAATCTCAAACAGATATTGACAGCGAGACAATACCTTCTCCCCCTTTAGCAGTTTAGAGGGAGACAACCATTGTTCCAGTTGATCCAGTTGTTCCAGTTGATCCAGTTGCTCTAGTTGATATTCCTAGAGATATTGCAGTAGGCCATAAAATGCCTATTTGGGCTCGACAAAATTTGCAAGAGGCAGAGGGACATGCAACTCCTCAAGGCACATTTCGAGAGAGAAAGAGACCAAAGAGATTTTTGAGCTACTTTTCAGCCATGAGTCACATCATTGATTCTGAGCTTTCTTGTCATGGAGAAGCGACATGTCAGCAGGTATGGCAAGATGCCATGACATAAGAATATCAGTCCATCTTGAAGAATGATGTGTGGGATATTGTTTCGAGATCAGAAGGGAATTCAGTAGTGATTTCAAAGTAGATCTATAAGATCAAGTATGCAGCTGATGGAAGTGTCAAGAAATACAAAGCGAGATTTGTAGCCAGAAGACTCTCACAAGTAGATGGAGTTGATTATGATGAGACATATGCAGCTGATGGAAGTGTCGAGAAATACAAAGTGATTTTTGTAGCCAAAGGACTCTCACAAGTAGAGGGAGTTGACTATGATGAGACATTTGATCCAGTAGCCTGATACACTTCCATCTGTACTGTCATTGCACTAGATACATCCATGAGTTGGAAACTACATCAGATGAATGTAAAGACAACCTTTCTCAATGGTGAGATTGAGGAAGAACTTTATATTGAGCAACCAGAAGGATTCATGATACACAACTAGAAATATCATGTGCGCAGGTTGAAGAAAGCCCTGTATGGACTAAAGCAAGAACTTCGTGCTTGATATGAGAAAATTGATGGATTATTGATGAGTTTGGGCTTCAACAAGAGTGTTGCTAATCCAAACCTATATTATCATATTGTTGGTAACGAGTGCCTAGTCTTGGTCATAAAGACTTATTGTTGAATGCAAGAGAGCATTGACTTCTGAATTCGAGATGAAGGATTTGGGTATGATGCACTACTTCTTGAGACTAGAAGTATGGCAGAGGACTGATGATATTTTCATGAGTTAAGGAAAATATACAGTGGAGATATTAAAGAAGTTCGGTATGACAAAGTGCAAATCCATGCCTACATCGATGGTGATGGATTTGAAGAAAATGAATGATGCTTNCTACTGATTTAGGCGAGATTGATCCACATTTGTACTGACAACTGATTGGATCATTGATGTATCTGGTTAACACCAGACCTTATATATCCTATGCAGTGAATGTACTTAGTCAGTTCATGAGTCAACCAAGACAGACTCATGGGATAATAACGAAGCATGTATTGAGATAACTACGAGGCACCGTTGGACATGGCCTGAGATGTGCCTCCAGGGTAGACTTCAGTTTGTAGGGATATGCCGATGCATATTGGGAAGGGAGCACAGTGGACCAGAAGAGCACATCTGGTTATTGTTTTACCTTGGGGTCTACCATGGTTTCCTAGTGCAGCAGGAAACAAATCTTTGTGGCCTTGAGCACCACATAAGCAGAGTATATAGGATTGAGTGTGGCATTCTGCAAAGCAGTGTGGCTTCACAAGCTCCTAACAAATTTATTTGATCATGAGATGGATCCTACCATTATTCATTGTGATAACCAGAGCTGTGTAAAGCTCTCTGAGAACCCTATGTTTCACTATAGATCGAAACACAT
>JASDQU010589652.1:0-13090 GCA_032191745.1 Picea mariana
TTGATGGGAGAAGAAGGAGAAAATTCGACATGAGGTTGATGTGTGGGTGGTGTATTGACATCCAAAGTATTAGGTGCAACTGAAACATTGGGAGGATTCGGGATCACCGGAGTGGGGAACAACCAAACTGGTAATCCAATAGTGAGTCCTGGAAGACTCAGTGTGGCAACATATGGAGGATTAAAGTTTCCAAATGAAGGAAAGGTATAAGGTTCCCCAGAAGAAGGGGTTCCTCAATTGGTACTCCCAGGATTCGACGCCATTAACATTGACTCGACCTAAGGTCCACTAAGTAAAAGAAACAACATACGCTAATAAAATCTAAGAATCACAACCAAGCAAACAGGACCTTCTCTCAATGACCGTACTAGTTGGTGATGAATTCCAATGTCGCGTGATCAAGTCTAGAAGGGGCGGGGATAGGGTGGAACAATTACAATGATGACCTGCTTAACAAACTTATGCCTTGGTGCAAGATTCCACGCAGTAATTGTAGATTTACCCTCCAAGGAGCCCGAGTGAGTTTGACCAATGTCTGCTCCAGGTACAGTGAGACTTCCCGTCACCGTCACCTTGTGTAAGACCCTAAATATTATGGCCACTAAGGTTACCAATTCATAGTCAGCCCCTGGGCGGGAATAGTTGACAGTCCGTTTGGAACGTACGGGCAGGGTATCGAGCCCGAAATCAACTAAAAGGATTCCACGTAGTAATTGTGGATTTACCTTGAAGTGATCCCCATAATACGATCTAACCACCACAATCAGTTAAACCACGGAGGGTTAGTCCCCGTAGCTCACCCGAATGCGACCTCGTGCGTAACCCCTGTGTGAGAGGGGGATCCCAGGCATACTTATACGATGATTGGATTTGACTCTCCCTAACTCAGGATGCTACTGTTTATTTTGAGAAACTTTGGAGAGTTATGCTCACAGCCTAATCCAAAGTACTAAGCCTATTCTACTGTTGGTGGAGGATCCTAGAAAAGAAAAAGTTCTAGATAACTTTTAATTAGCGTTCGTTTTAGAGTTGTTCTTTACTCAAAAAGGGGTGCATGGAAGTGAAACAAATGGAATTATGACTCAGTCCCAAAAATGCATCAGAGATCATAAGCATTCATTTCTTTTCGATGAACATCTATCTAAGGGAGAGAGAGAGAGTTCTTTTCACTAACAAGCACGAATAAGGAATGTCCTTAAACAATTTCTCAATCAAATCCTAATGCGATTCTAAAACTTTTTAGATGCCTTCTAACATGCACAATCAATCATGAATGTGTTCTTATTGTTTGCATATGAATGATGATTAATTCAAAACAAGGCTTGTCTTGCTAATTATCTTCTTGGATGAATGAAAATCAGACCAATACAAGCAAGAATCATACAAACAATACACCCTCTCGTCGTAATCAAAACGAAAAAGCGAAAGAAAAGAAGCAATCAAAGAGAAATCAAACTTCACACCCAAAATAAAAAATCGAAGAACAATGACCTTAACTAAAATTAAGATGAAAGGATCTGTAGGCATTTGATGACCTTCACCAGAATTTTTCGTTCAGTTGATGAGGAGAGAAAACAATGCATGGGTTTCAAACTCCATATAACAGAAAAACTCAGCAACAATAGTGAAGAAGGCTACAAAATCCAAATAGTAAGATGTCCGTTCTTCAAAAAGATAGATGTCAAGGTTGAAAGAGAAGAATCATTGACTCACAAGGTTACCCAGCAGAAGAGACACAGAGGCAAAACCCATAAAAAGCAATTCTGGAAAGTTTTTGGGCCAAAGGAGGGATGACGCTCTGTTTCCAAAGGCAAGGAGTTTTATAGTGCTCTGTTGCCAAAGGAAAGGAGCATTATAGCGCTTTTTGTAAGGCTATGGGGGAGTGTTGGCACTCTGTTAACACAAGGACAGGGGCGCCAGGTTCAAAAACTCCCAAAAATGTTAAAAAATTCCAAAAATTGCAATTCAAATTCGACAACTATGTTGAGTATGATGGGGTAGGGAGTCAATAAGCTCATGAAACCAATCAAAAGAGGAGTGAAATAGGTCTGAAACAATCAATGGGTAGAACAAGGTCAATGAGGAGAAATCAAAACAAGAAATTTCAATTTGAGGCTATCTCCCTAGTGGAGTCACCAGTTTCTGTTGTAGGAAAATCTCCCTGCGGATAGGTAGATCGCCTCTAAGAGATTGACCCTAACTCTAGATAGAAAATGCTTAACGTGGACACTGAATTCCTTTCAAATCTATCTAAACTAACACATGAGAAGGAAGGATAACATAAGTACCTTTTTATCGACGTTTGTCCCTGCACGCTCCGAGTTACGCTTCAATCCTTTGCTCCTCGCTGAGTTCTGGAGACAAACAAGATACGACCACTTCCTACTCTATTGATATTAGCTTGAAAATAGATCTATCAATTAATGATAAGTTCATGTAACATTAGACACAAACTAGAAATAAACAAGCCAAGTGTGTCGTATTAATGAGAATAATGACAGCAGTGCTTACAATCATAGATGTGAATGCGACAGCTTTGTTAAGTCCCCTTCGTCTAACCCTTGCCTGAAAGATCCACAACTTGGACAACAACAGCTTCACTGATCACTCTCTTCTGGCTGACTGTGTGTTTCCTCCAAGATCATAGGTTTCATGCTAGCAATTCTTCCCTCTAATCAGCTCTGTTCTAGCACCACTTATGAGATCATAAGTTTGGTGTAATTCTCCATTTCATTCCCCTTTCACCATTATAAATCTTGCTTATATAGCCTTGGAGAGGCTTTAACCACTTGATATATCCTTGGGGAAGTTGAGGATTTACCTCCTTCAGTTGAGGATCTTCCCTAGGATCATGGCTGGACTAGGGATTCGAATCTAACTACCTTCCAAGAATGAAAATATGCTTCCCCCATTCATCTCAACATCTTAACAACTGCCCAAAATAGGTAGCGCTCCCTCAAAAGGGCCATCAGAGCGTTGTAGCGCTCCCTAGTAGGCTTTAGGGGGTGCCAACGCCCTCAAAATCTATAGCACTCCCTCAAAAGGGCCAGGGGAGCGTTATAATGCTCCCTAACAGTGTAAGGGGGAGCACCGATGCTCTGAGATAGTGTAAGGGGGAGCGCTACTCTCCAAAAACTCAGTTTTTGAGGTGCTTTCATATGGCAAAAGGTTTGCAAGCCTGTTGACTCATTTCTCCTCTTCCAAATCAGATGTTTGAGGTGTTTCAAGTGTCTTTCTCATGTCGTTATGGGTACGACATAGGCATCATGGCAGTATGCTTTGCTTGACACTTGTGACACTTGTGAGAAACATGCGACACTTGTGACCTTGTGAGAAAAATGTGACACTTGCGACCTTTGTAATGACGACACTTGTGACACTATCAAAGTGAGTAATTTCGATGTGTAACAGAAAGTATTTCTTTTTCAATGAATAAACATTGGGAAGGATCCTTCTGAAGGCCGATTCATTCAACTTTAGTAGATAAGCATAACAGTAAGCGTCGCACAAAAAGAGAAGGGACACCGCCAATTTCCTATGCCCAAAATGTTGTGACGACGAAATCTCGTGAAGATGAAGACCCACCGAGAAGTTGTGTACTTGAACTTTCACCGATCACCAACCTAGATCTATATGTCGGAGTGATGTGACATGATGAGATGTTTAACCCCTAACTATGTCAAGTACATCATATTCAAGGTTATCAGTTAATTCATAGATCGTGCATTAGTTACTAATTTGTGCATGAATTGAAATGAGTCGTTAAACCTGCCAATACAATGCATCTCCATCCATGCCTCTACCATCAACTAGTTAAAGATTTATTCGTAGAGATCTGATAGTGGTTTATTTTTTAATCTTTACTCATTACTCATATTAACTAATTGATGTGACTGATAGTATCTCCTAGTTATACCCTTTTTGAGTCATTGTGTATGATCCCATTCTGCACAGCAAGAAATTCAGAACAGGCAGAAGAGAAAAGCTAAGAGTATGGAGGAAGTGTCCAAAGTCTAGTGAGTATTAAATAGTTATCTTAGCAAGAATCACAGGTCTGGATCCTCTTACAGTTTTATGCTCCATTTTATATGTTCTCACCCATCTTTGCTACTGTATGCGTGTTTAAAGGGTGGTTTTAATTGTAGGGACAATGCCTCCGAAGAATCCTTCCACTAGGAAATCCCCGAGAATGCCTAAGTTGCAAGAATCAGAAGTAGGAGAGGGCTCCTCCCCAGCAGTGGCAAGACAATTAGAGTTCTCTTCCAAGCCGGTATCTATCATTAAGACAATCACGAAGGAGCCCTTTTTCCCACTCCCAGCCTTCAGAGATATGGAGGCAAGTATTGGAGCCAAGACAACTTTTCCTCACTGGGAAGAATTCTTCAAGAAAATCAAGAAAGAGGAACCCCTCAAATATACTCTACACAACGATCCTGATACAAGGAAGCTCGATGACGAGGTCCTCCCAAATATTCGCAGGGATTATCTGCACATGGTGGCAAGCTAGTCTCCGGTATTTCCTTGCATTGAGCTCCTGAAGTGGATGATTGATCACGCTAATGCCCAAAAATGTTTGATTAACGATGATAACGGAGAATGCGTCGGGGTTTTCCTGCCTTCAAAGGTTCAGAGTTACTACAAGATCAAGGAATCTGAGCTAAAGTTGAGCATTGATTTCGTTATGAGATTCTATGCATCGCATGATACTAGCAAAATCATGGCATCATGGTGGAGAGAAGACAAAAAATTCACAAACCGGACTATTGGCTGGTACCCGACGGTCAATCTCAAAGAACCATACATATATCTCATGGCCCTACTCTGCAGATTGCATAGGGAGAAAGATTGCTCCCGGTTCTCAGAAGCTTGGATGCCTCTAGCTTTTACAATCTCCATTTCGGGCGCGGGCTTCAATTGGGATGCCATTATCTCTAAACAGCTGAGCACCTACATAAGGAAAGCTCAAGTGCCAAAGGAAGGAGATACTCCAACCTTCTACAGGCTTCATATTTGCTAGACATCATTTGCGCTAGGAACCCTTTCGCTGGGATGAACCTAAATTGGCATTCTTCAAAACTTCTGGTTCATGTATATTTCAGCATCCTATGGGAAAATAGGTACAAAACATCCTATGCTATTATATGTGATCAATTTATTGCACACATCTATTTATTTCTATTCAGGAAGGAATGCCCTAGGCTGTCAAATGAAGAAAAAAAGGTTATAGCGAAAGGTTGTCATTGGTATTTAGATGAGCGAGAAACCTACATCAGGGTTTTCGATGCTGCAGGGGCACCCCGCTTGTTACCTATTTATGTTCCTAATCGACTAGTGTTAGGGGAGATCTGTTATCAAACCATCTTGCAAGGATACAATGCAACTTTAGTAAAATACAAGAAGTAGGATTTCATACCGTATGGATTTCATATTGGCTTTTGCATGGTCAAAGATACCGGGCATGTTAAGCAACTTTGGCTAGGTCAATTAGAAGTTCGTTTCCAAAATGGATGATTCCACAAACATGATCCAAAGGACCTTTTTCTACAACATGCATCGTAGGTATCATCTTGTTGGCCTTATGCCCATGACCGGTTCGAAGATGAAATTTTCACTGAAAACCCTCAAGACTGGGATGAGGTGGAAACCATGAAGGCTGATCCACGAGGTACCTGGTTTAAATATATGAGCTAGGAAGAGCAGGCCATGTTTTTGGAGCAGACAGTTCAAGAAATTGGCTGACACCCAGAAAGAGAAGTATCATATGAATTGGATGAAGGAATAAGTGATCCCTAGGAAGACATTGAGGCTACGGGAGCTCATCAGGAATCTCCGGTACAAATTAGGGATCTCCCCAAATATCAAACTACACAAGAGAGGGGTGCACTTTTATACCAACAAACCCAACTACTGATGAAGTAGATGCAAGCTGAACCATACCTCATCATAAGACCCGTGGTTTCAAATACCATCCAAAGCATCCCGACAGAGTCAAGCAACCCTGGTTCCATAGTTCCCGATAACACCAATGGGTTAGGCGACCCAGAATCCATAACACTACTGATTAATCCCTCAAAAGGAGGGGAAACTCAACCAGAGATAGGCCTAGTGTCGATAGAAACACGATCACCCAATCGATTGAGCACACTTATACATGTATACAATGACGATGAGAGTCCAAATCCTTCCTGCGATACCCCGGTGCACATCCAAGAGGAAGGTCCCCAGAAAAACCCTTCCCCTGAGCCTGAGGTTCAAGATGAGAAGGTCTCACAAAAGGAAACAAAATCCGAAGGTGGTCTCGCCATGAAAGAACCCAATGAACTAGAAACTGAAGCAAGTCCAAATGACCAACCTAAACTGGGGAATACAGATAAAGGATATTCACAAAAGGAAGTCAACAGTTCTACAGTTGACAGAAAAGTAAGTGACAAATATATACCCGACATCTTTATTTTTCCCAATATCCAAATCCCCGACGAATGACAAATAGAGGTTGGGCCTACAAGGCAAAGTGATGAAGTTCAAGATTTCACTCTTAAGCAAATACACACCGTCGGTAGCCTAGGAAACAACCTCACATGGGGCGATCAATAGATACCAGAGCCAATAGACAAGGTACCAGACATCTATGCGATCTCCTACGATCAAAAGAGAAAGGCCATCATTCAAAGGACCGCAAAGAAGAGAAGGCTCACTTTGGACCACTCCATATTGGTCACTACAGAAGAGAACTTAATAAACACAGTAAATGCTCGTATGTCTGAGATGATCGGTGTGGGAAAATCTCACTTAGATGTCACCCAGGATAGAGCCAGGAGGGATGAGAGGGAATTAGCTGACACTCGGAAGGAGCTCAAACACTTGCGACATATCGTTGAATAATATAAGAGCGCTACGTAGACCACTGTGTATCTGAAAGATGAGTTCGGTAAGGTTTACAACGAGTTCAAGAAGGAAAGACACTTGTTGATATCGAATATAGCCGAATTCCAGGAGGACACTTTCATGGCACTCGCGACATGTAACGAGATGGAGCAATGGTATGAGAAAGTGCAGCAGGCGGTAGAAAGGGTCGAGTATATTGAGGTAGTCTAGCAGAGCCGAGAGAAGGAAGAACATGGAATTCGACTTGTGAGTAAAAGTAGTCTCGATCACATGAAGTGATCGGTCGAATACTGGGATAAAATGTCTCGAGACCCACATTGAGAAATCCAAGAACAATGGACCAGATGCCAGAAGCACTGGGACAAAATAAATAAAATAATGAATTATATCGGCCTCCTTGAGTTCGACAACCCCGATATGTTTATCGACCTGAGTGAAGTGGTCAATTTATACGCTGAACAAGACTCACTATGGGCCGAAGAATGCGCAAAGATAATCGATGCAGGGCCAGGGCAAGTACAACAATTTTTAGAACACCCAATCAGAGCCGGAACCATGCTTCAACAATTGAACTTTGGCCTAACGAATTACTGGGCACATGCAGTGGACATCAGAGGGATATATGCGGCTCCAATGGAACAACACAGATTTATGTGGGCCAACACTTGTGAAGAGCTATTTATCAGTTGGTCTAAATACGAATGGAGTCATCCCTTTCAAGAAATATCTCGGGTGGACTGTTAAAGAAACTGTTGATGATCACGCCACATGGCAATATTTTTTTAGTTCAAATTGTACTCAGCCATTAATTTTGGTTGAATTTTATATTATAAATAAGGACATCAGCCAATTAGTGAAGGGTCGATGGTTGTTGTAAGAACTCTTTATTTTTTTGTTGTTGATAATTATTTTGAGACTGCTATGAATTGAGAATTCCTTTTGGACCAAAGACAAGCTATTTTCATCAGATGTGTGTGATTGGAGTTGGAGAAGAATTACTTCCTATCTTATTCCATGAATGATGCAGTAAATGAGTAAGAGCAGTTAATTATGTTGTCAAGTTACCTGGTGCAATGTTTTGATGTTCTTTGCTTTAATGATGAAGATAAAATGTTGTGTCTTATGTGATGAATGTTATGGTAGATGAATTATTTTTCTTACCATGATCTTGATTACATATGTGTTTTCCTTCTGTTAATTAGTTCCTATCAGATAGTAATTGGATGCTCATTTGGTTAATGTATTAGTACTAGGCCCTTTGGCATAGAATCACTATCTGCATGTTTGAGCAACAGGTTATCCCAAGATTGACCTCTTCCCAATAGTTGAAACTTTGTCCTGTTATTTGTCAAGTTGGTTTATACTGGCTTGCATCTCTCATATCAGCCCCACCCAAGAGAAATACAGAAAGAACAGTCCTAACTGAAAGAAGAGACTTCACAATAAAAACACAAAGCCCATCAATAAATCAATCGGATCGCAAGATCTAGAGAACCATTCCATCTTAAATGCTACAGAGTCTAATTGGGCGTCGGTGGTGGGTTTGGTTCCTACTGTTGAGCCAGGGGATTTAGGCCCCATCAACAAAACCTTGACCGGTTTAGATTCCTGCATATTAAACCTTTGCAATATTGTTTTGACATATTTTCTCTGATTTAATCAGAGTTTCCTCCTTTTCCGATCTCCTTTAATTTCCATGCCCAAATTGAAATTTGAAGCACCAATATATTTCATGTCAAATTTAGAGGACAACTGAGTTTTCACATCCTGAATAATCTCCTTGTTGTTTCCTATCAGCAACATGGCATCCACATGCAAGACCAATTAAGTCAAATTATAACCAATTACTTTAAAATACACACAGTGATCCTCTTTACTTCTTGTGAAGCTAGGTCCCAACATATAAGTATCAAATTTTTTATACCACATCCTTGGTGATTGTTTTAAACCATACAGAGAATTTTTCATCTTGCATACCAACTCCTTCTTTCCCTTCACAACATAACCTTCTGGTTGCTTCATATAGATTTCTTCTTCCAGATCCCCATGTAGGAATGTTTTCTTCACATCCATTTGTTCTATTTCAAAATCAAATGCAACAACAAAAAATAACATAAATCTTATGGAGGTTAACATGGCAACAGAAGAAAAAATCTCACCAAAATCAATTCTCTCAACCTGGGAATAACCCTTTGCTACTAACTGAGTTTTGTATTTCTCCACTTTTCCTTTTACATTCAGCTTCTTTTTAAATACCCATTTGTTGCCAATGGGATTTCTTCCAGTTGGAAACTCCACTAGATCCCAAGCCTCATTCTTATCCAAAGATGCCATTTCTTCGTCCATGGCCCTTTTCCATAGATTTCCATCCTCTGAATCTACTGTCTCCCTGACATTTCTAGGATCATCATCAGTAATAGACAAAGAAAAATTTGAACGGAAATCATATGGACTATACCTTTTCGGTAGCCTTCTTTCTCAATCCGATCTCCTCAATACTAGAGTATGATGATCTTCTTATTCTGATTCATGTTCTTCTGTAGAGTCTGATTCATCATCCTTTAAATCAAACACTATCTTCTCTGGTTCTTTCTTACTTGGTAGGACTTCCTGTTTAACAACATCCTTCATTTCTCTAAATACAAAATCTTGGCTATACACTACCTTCTTAGTTTCTGGGCTCCAAAGCTTATAACCTTTGAGACCATATTTATATCCAATAAAGATACACTTTTCACCCTTCTTATCCATCTTACTCCTATTTTCCTTTGGAACATGAACATATGCATCGCAACAAAAAACCTTGAGATGTGTGAGAGAAGGTTCCTTACCAGTCCATGCCTCTTGTGGAGTCTTGTCATCCAACATTGATGAGGGTGATCTGTTGACCAGGTAATATGCAATACCCACTACCTCTGCCCATAATTCTTGCCCTAACCTGACACCACTGAGCATGCACCTTGCTTTTTCCATCAACGTCCTATTCATCCTTTCTGCAACTCCATTCTGTTGAGGTGTATATGGAGTAGTCTTTTGCCTTTCTATACCACACTTCTTATAGAATTCTTCAAATTCATTTCCACAGAACTCTTCGCCATTATCTTTCCTCAACACCTTAATTATTTTATCTATTTGATTCTCAACAAGAGCCTTAAACTCTTTAAACCTTTCAAAGACTTCAGATTTATTCATGAGGAAATATATCCAAGTCTTCCTCGAGAAGTCATCTATAAATGAGTTATAGTACATAGATTTTCCCAATGATGGGACCGACATAGGTCCAAAAACATCACTATGAACTAGCTATAAAATTCCTTCTGCCCTCATTGCACCAGAGGGGAATCTTACTCGATTATGCTTCCCATATAGACAATGTTCACATAAATCAAAATCTAGAGAGCAGTTATACATACCTTCAACCATACATTTACCGTGTAGTAGTCGAAGACCCTTCTCTCTGATATGCCCCGGTCTTTGATGCCACAACATAACCTTTTCTCCAGAGACTGTAGGAGTTATTTCTTCTTCAACTCCAATATTAGGAACAATGGAACTATTACACCCATCAATAATAGTTCTTCCTTGAAGCTTATACAGAGTTCCAAACCAAAATCCCCTCAACAACACCATTGCTCCTCAAACCATCCTACAGGTTTCCTTTTCAAATATTTTTTTTACCCCTGCATCATCCATTTTTTTTACATAAATCAAATTTATGCACAAAAATGGGATGTCCAGAACACCAGGAAGTGTTCTAATCCTTCCATCTATGAGCGTGAAGTTGAATCTTCATCTTCCTATGATTTTGGTTGTCGAATCATTACCTAAGAAAACATTACCTCCATCATACCTTTCATATTCGCAGAACCACTCCATGTGGGGATTCATATGAAAGGATGCACCAGAGTCAACCAACCATGCNGTTCTGTAGAAGAAGATTCTTCAGATCCCTTCTTTTTCTCAACTTTGGATCTACACTGCTTCTTGTAGTGCCCTTCTTTTCCACATCTCCAACATACCCTTAAAAACTTTTTGGGAGATTTAGATCTACCCTTAGACTTAGATCTACCACTTGAGAAATTAAACATATTTCTTTCCTGGTAAATTCCTCTTGCAAATAATGCGTCTGTGTTATGTCCTTCCGTATTCGTCTGTCTCATCTCCTCCGACAACAAGGATGGGGCCACTTCTTCAAACTTCAAGGAAGTTGTATTACTACCTATGGCCACAACCAGACTATCCCATGAGTCTGGTAAAGAACACAACAAACTGATACATTTATCTTCATCTAAAATTTTAATCTCAATAGATACTAACTGACTTACCATAGTATTGAAGGCGTTCAAATGCTTTTCCACTGAGTCTCCATCTCTCATCCTCAGGTTATACAACTTCTTTCTCAAGAATAGTTTATTTACTAGGGACTTAGACTGATACAACTTCCCAAAATTTTCCCATAAATCCTTGGTTGTAGCCTCCTCTAAAATATTTAGTAATATTGAATCAGAGAGACACAGTCGGATTGTGCTCTTCGCCTTCCGATCCAACTTTTTCCAGTCATCTACAAAAGTTCTTGTAGGTGCAGTACCTAGATCTACCCCAATCCACTGATATCTGTCCACCAACAGATATTCCATATTGAGATTCCACAGCTCAAAACTTTTCCCATTAAACTTCTCAATCTCCATCTTCGAATTACTTTCCATTTCTTTCACTCGAAAAAGCAATACCACAGATCTCCCACTGTAACAAGGCTTATCATAGTCTTGATCCAAACCCTTGACCACAAAGGCGTCCCCCTAAAGCCAATAAAGATCTGATACCAAATGTAAATTCTAACCTTGTACAATATCTACTGCAAACAGATATTCATTAAAGAACAAAAAAGATACAATGGCAAATACAAACATTACACAGATATTTTTCCCCTGGAAACCCAAACTGGGAAAACCAACATATTCTATATTCATTCATTGTGTTACAATGTTTACAATACAAAATACATATAGGAGCCAACGACATCCAAAACCCTAACCCAATGACATGGATCAGTCCAAAATCCTAATTCCTTAACCAGAAATAGAAAAACATTGGCAAAGAAACCATGTGTCGAAAAACCACCTAAATATAATGCGGTCCCGAGGCAGAAAAAATGTGGTCCCGATGAAGAATTTTTTTTTCTTTGCACACAATATAACACATACCCAACATTCTCCCACTTGTTTTTTTCTTTGCACACAGGGGGTTACGGGGTTACATAGTCAACAATTCAGGGAAGCAATGCCCATGGATCCTCTACACCAAGATAACTTCTCAGTGCTCACAGATTTTGTTAATGAATCTGCAACATTCTTCAAAGTGTCCACCTTCATCAACAATACTTTCTTTTCTTCAACCATGTCTCTCACAAAGTGATATTGAATATCAATATGCTTTGTCTTTGAATGATGAGTTGTGTCCTTTGCTAGAAAAATTGCACTCTGACTGTCACAATATATTCTTACAGCTTGTTGTACCAACCCAATACCTGAACACAATCTTTGTAACCATATTGCTTCCTTACTTGCATGAGTGGCTGCCATGTATTCAACTTCTGTAGTTGAAAGTGCCACTACAGCCTACCTTTTTCTCATCCAACTTATTTCTCCTCCAAACAGGTTAAATGCATACCCACTTGTAGATCTCCTACGATCCAGATCTCCAACCCAGTCTGCATTCACAAATCCATGTATATCCACCACTCTGTCCAATCCTGGTCTTCCTTCATAGCACAATCCATAGCTAACAGTGCCATGCAAATACCTGCAAACCCTTTTTATTGTTGTCCAATTCTCCTTCCCTGGTTTTGACATATACCTGCTCAAAAATCCCACTGCATGTGCAATGTACAGTCTAGTACAAACCATTGCATACATCAAACTGCCAACTGCACTCACATATAGAACACGCAACATGTCCTCCTCCTCTCCATTTTTCTTGGGAAACTGATCCGCAGATAACTTTACACCAACAGGAATAGGAACCTTGATCGGTTTAGATTCCTGCATATTAAACCTCTACAATATTGTTTTGACATATTTTCTCTGATTTAACCAGAGTTTCCTCCTTTTCCGATCTCTTTTAATTTCCATGCCCAAAACGAAATTTGAAGCATCGAGATCCTTCATGTAAAATTTAGAGGACAACCGAGTTTTCACATCCTGGA
>JASDQU010589652.1:21043-31335 GCA_032191745.1 Picea mariana
CGCCTCTTTCATTCACAGATGTGGGTAAAAGGAGCTCCTCTTCATTTCATTGTTGATAGCGGCAGTCAGAAGAACCTGATTTTAGTAGAGGTCGTCAAGTGGATGGACCTACTGACGACACTGCACCTGCAACCCTACACCATCGGCTAGCTTTGCCAAGGAATAGATCTTCGTGTAAGCCAATAGTGTTATCTTCCCTACGACATCAATCCTTTCAAAGATGAGGTATTGTGTGATATTTTTCCCTTTGAATTTTGTGATGTTCTTTTAGGAAAACCATATTTGTGGAAGCGTCATGCTGTGTATGAGTCTAGACCCTCTAGTTTTGTTATTACTTTGGGTAGACAATTGTATAGGATACTAGAGGTAGCACCACCTACCGCTATTTATTTAATCTCTGCTAAGAAATGAAGTAAGGTCATTTCATAGACCGATAATTTCGTCTTCTTTGTGATCCGTGCTCACAGTAAGTAGAAGGTCGCCACCACATCCATGGTCTGTACACAGAGCCTCTCTTTGTAGCAAAAGAAAGTGGATGGGATCATGGAAGAGTATAAAGACATCTTCTCCTCACCCACCAAGGTACTGATGCACTGTCAAGTCAAGCATACAATTTATTTGACCCTCGGTGCACCTCTGCCTAATGGACCAGTCTATCATCGCTCGTTGATGGAAAATGATGAAATCAGGCATCAGATCCAAGAGATTCTTCAAAAGGGGCACATCAGACCCAACTCCTCCCTTTGTAGAAGCCTGATTGTACTGGTGCAGGAGAAGGACGGGACTTGGATACTCTGCATTGATTACAGAGCCTTAAACAAATCACAGTTAGGAATCGATACCTAATTCCCAGGATTGATGACCTTCTTGACCAACTCAAGCAGGAAAATTTCTTCAGCAAGATTAACCTAAAGTCTGGCTACCACCAGGTTCCCATCTAACCAACTCAAGTATGGAAGAAAACCTTAAAATCTAAAGAAGGTCTCTTTGAATGGTTGGTCATGCCATTTGGCTTAACAAATGCACCAACCACTTTCATGAGGTTTATGGATGATGTATTGAGACCCTTCACCAAATATTTTGTGGTGGTATATTTGGATGACATCCTCATCTTCAAAAAAACTTGGGAGGAGCACATGCGACATATTCAACAGGTTTTGAGCACTCTACGACAACACAAGCCTTATGCCAACTTGGAAAAATGCTCCTTTGGCATGAACAAGGTCCAATACTTTGGCTACATTGTTGATTAGCATGGGGTACATGTTGATCCAGCTAAGATCCAAGTCATCTGTGACTGGCCAGCCCCGAACACACTAACCAAGATTCATAGCTTCTTGGCACTAGCCAAATTCTACCAACGGTTCATGTTGGGATTCTCCCATATTGCATGGGCCCTTAGCAAGGTGACCAAGGATGGTGGCAGGGAAACTTTCGTGTGGGGGAAGGAAAAACAATGAGCATTCGATGATTTGAAGCATCGCTTGTGCTCAGTGCCAGTATTCTCCTTTCCCGATCTGAAACAACCATTTGAGATTGAGACTAATGCATCTGACTATGTTGTAGGTGCAATTCTCACTCAACATAGTCATCCAATGGCATACTATAGTGAGACACTCTCAGATACTATCCAGAAATACCCCACCTATGAGAAGAAAATGTATTCCATTGTACAATCCTGTCGTCAATGGAAACATTACATTCTGGGAAAGGAGACGATCATCCACACTGATCACAAGCCTCTGCAGTTCATACTGACACAGGGGAAATTATAGAACGACCGCCATCAGAGGTGGTCCAATTACCTGCAACAATTCCATCTCTACATCAAGTATAATATAGGGATCTCAAATCGTGTCACTGACTGCCAGTCAAACTCCCGTGGATGCACTCACCACTATGCTCCATTCCTGTGGACATGAGGCATCTGCGTGGCCCAACTTTATCAGCAATATCCAGACTTCACCACCACCTATCGGCTCCTAGGTACAGGCACGTCTGTCACCAATTTTCACATTCAGGATGGACTATTATGCCATCTAGGCCATATCTACATTCCTACAAGAGAGCGTGCAAAGATGATTTGGGATGCCCACTACAGTCAGATGGCGGGACATTTTGGAGTGGAGAAAACTATGGTCATTCTTCATAAACATTTTTATTGGCCAAAACTTCAACATGACCTCAACAAGTATATCAGATATTGCACTTCTTGTGCCATTTCCAAGCCAACCATCAAGAAACAAGGCTTATACACCCCTCTTCCTATTCCCGAGAAGCCTTGAGAATCCATCTTAATGGCTTACATGTATGGCCTTCCGTCCACCAAATAAGGAAATGATAGTGTATTTATGGTCATTGATCGGTTTTCGAAGATGGCCATCCTCACAGCCTACAATAATATCACAACAACAGATACTGCCAAGCTCTTCTTCGAATGAGTGTGGGTCCATTTTGGGACACCACAAACCATCATCTACGACTAGGACAACAGGTTCCTCAACACATTTTGGTCAAGTCTCTGGTCACTTTTGGACACCAAGCTCACTAAATCCACTGCTTTCCACCCCCAAACAGATGACCAAACAAAGTTCGTCAATCGGATGATTGTGCACATCTTGTGCATGTACAACTCTAAGCATCCACATACATGGGATGAGAGTCTCCTCTATATTTAGCATAGTTACAACAGGGCTCTCCATAGTTCCACTGGCCATAGCCTATTTCAGGTGGGGCTAGGATTCCAACCCTTGGGTCCCATTGATGTTGCACTACCTCTTTCCACCACACCGACAAAATATTCCCATGTTCAGTCTAAGACCAACAAAGCCACCAGATTCATTGAGCGGATTCATCACATCCGCCAACAGGACCATGAGATTTTGCAGAAATCCAATGCTAAGTACAAGCAACACCATGATCAACATAGGGTACCGCACCAATTTCAATTTGGAGACAAAGTCTGGTTACATTTGTAGAAGGAGCATCTCACATGGCCCCATCAGAAGCTCTACCCACTTCACTATGGGCCTTACACTATTACTAAGGTTGTGGGTAGAAATGATTTTTAGCTCGACACTCCACCCTTCCTTGGCTTGCAGCCAATGTTCAATGTGGACCTCTTTCGACCATATTTTACACCATTATTGGACATCTCAGAGATCGGATAATAACTGACACCGCTAAATCTCAACCCTGACTGCATGGAACAAGCATCCACTCATCAGATAGTGGACACATAGGTCAAGGGAACTTGCCATCAGAGGATCCAGCTTTATCGGGTTGCCAAGGCATGTCAGCTCCTACACCAAGGAAAGTGGCTCACCCGAGGCCAAATTCAACAGAATTTTCCTCATCTGATGGGGGAACTCAATGCAATGGAGACCATTGATTCCTAAGGGTGGAGGACTGATCCAGGTGGATATTGGTGGCCACCCACCTATTCCAACTAGCTCCTCTTGACAGTTTTAGTTCAACACGTTCTTATGTACTTCTTTGTAATGGTAGGTTCTACACTTCCGAGGCTGTCTGAAGCCCCACACATCTTCCAGATGGATACTGGTGGCCTCCCACCTAATACAACTAGATTATTTTGTATGTTTTCATGTCATCACATCTTGTTGTACATCTAGGGTCGTTTTGGGGCCCTTAACAGTGTTTTTTTGGTTCGCCACAGTTAAACTATAAACAAAGTCAAATTTTGATGGCATAATGTGTAGTTTTCTAAAATACCTTTCCAACGGGCTATCATGTGTATAAAACGAAGGTCGTATGCAAAAGTTACAACCCCAAGAAGTTGAGGTATCGACTTACCCATAGGGGCCCACATAACTTTTGGTGTTTCACTTCCTATGGTTAGGTTTTTGGATGTCTAGGGTTTTGGCATTCATGGGTAATATCAAAAGGGCCTATGGAGCCTCATTGTAATCATTCTTCTTAGAAGTATTCATGTAACAACCACATCTCTTCTCAAAGATAACTACCACCATTCGAACAAGTGTTTTAGTTCTGTAGTTTTACAGGTTCATCCTATTTCATTTATTCAATAGAAGATATTGTTCACTGGATATCTGTGTTGTTCTTCATATCTCTGTGTTTATTTTATTCAGTATGTTAATCAGTTCATTCTTCTCCTAAATCCAGATCAACATGATCGATGGATGATTGGCATGTTGTTTGAGGTATATGGTAGCACATGTATGAGATACATCTCTTGGTGAAATTGGTACTTGGTTGAGGTACACCATCGATAACACTTCATTGATGATATGTTATGGTATATGGTGCATGGCATGATATGGTGTATGGTTGAGGTACATGGTATATGGTACATAGTTTATGATATTGTACATGATTGATGCATGATTGATATATGATCTGGTATATGTTTGGTGCATGGTTGATGCCCTTGTTGATGTACATGGTTGATACATGGTACGGTGTTGATGTACATGGTATAGGTTTTGTTGCATGGTTGATGCACTTGTTATAATACAAGTTGATGTATGGTATGGTACATGATTGATTCATGGTATAGGTTTGGTACATGGTTGAGACACATATCTTGTGATGGTATGTTGGTGATATTGGTACAAGCTTGGTAGAGGAATGTGTTGGTGATGTTGAACATCTAGTTGAGAGGTGCTCTTGGTGATCATGGATCTAGTATCATTGATGTTGAGTATCAATGACAGTGACAGGTTGATCAGTGACAAGTTGATTTGATAATGACAGTGACAGGTTGATAGTGGCAGTGACTGTGGTAGTGACAATTTGGTCTACACTTATATTTTCAAGTGACATGGAAAGGAAAGGAAAGGGGGTTGTAGCCTCCTTAAGTTTGGTTCCAGAGAACACAGGGAGTTGGAGCTTCCTTCAGGTTGGAGCCTGAGAATTGGGAGGTTGTAGCCTCATTCTGGTTGGAGCCAAAGAATTCAGTGAGTTGTAGCTTCCTTCAGGTTGGATCTTGTAAATCGGGGTTGGAGCCTCCTTCCAGTTGTAGCTGGAGAATTTGGAAGTTGGTGCTTCCTATGAATGAATTCTTGATATATATAAGAAATCATTTTGTGGTTTTGTCCCATTTGGGTTTCCACATAAATTCTGGTGTACGTGTATTTTATGTGATGTTGCTTATGATTATATTCTCATGATATATTGAATACAATCATAAATGATACATTGATGATATACTTCTAATAACGTTGTAGTTTATACATTGTAGTTAAAAGTGGTAAAAGTGCTTATATTGATTCACCCCCTCCCCTCTCAGTATTTCGACATTAATGATAATTATTTCAAATTTTTCAATCCATAAATTTTATTATTATTTTTACAACAACCATTCGTAACTAGTTTTTCCCTTTTCCCATAGGCTGTAGCTATCTTGGCATCATTGCATGCATACTAATTAGTGTTTGGTTGATTGTTTTTGTACAGTGATTGGATCTATGTGGAATTGAGGCATAGAACGAAGTTGGAACCTCTTATTTGGTGATTTTCAAAATTGAAACTGTGTGCAAGCTGCTATATCAAGGTAATTCGTTAAGCTTTTCTATTTATGTTTTTAATGGTGTTGTATTCCATGTGAAACAATTTGATGATGTTATGTTAAATGCAATTTCATAATAATTTTATGTTGTGCCTAGGATGCTTTTGTATTTACAATAAAAATGAACAAAAACAAATACGACACAAAATATTTAGATGATTGGCAAAAATAAAAATAAAAGGTCGTGGGAAGGGCAGTTTTAAGAAGAAACCCGTCGTGAAAAATTTACTTAACGGGTAGGAGTACCCATCAAATTTATAACCTGATCCCAAGTAATGGTGTTATGAGAATGGAGTTTTAAGTTAAGTGAAGGAAAATAAAGTGTAAGTTGGAAGCGATGATGAGTGGAATGGAAAAGATAAGAGAGAACCTGGAGGAATGATGAAAATATTTAGCAAAAGGAAGCACTAACTTATAGATGTACAAAATAAGCACTAGATACTTAAGAGAGTTTTGGTTTTCGTTGAAATATACAAAATATTAAAGTTCATCATAATTATATTCAATTCACATCCAACACGAGGAACATCGCTGCTATTGCCGGACGGAAAGTGAATGAAGACGCACACCACTGCCGACCATAGTCGTGAAGAAAAGAAGGGCAAAGGACAGGCCACCATGCCGTTGACGGAAACACCATGTCTCTCATTATTTACCCGGTGGAATCTACCTGCTCAAAGTGGTTTTGTGTGAAAAAACAAACATTCTTCTCGAGGGAGTGGCATTGGAAATGAAATTTCCTTTTTTTATCTAATAAAAAAAGAGAGAATGTTTTTATTTTGGGTATAGTTTTTTCAAAATTTCTTGGAGCTCGACGGAGGATTGGAAAATTAAATTTGTGAGATGGTTGGTTTGGTATAGTCAGACTGAAAGGGGTATCCTTGGAAACAGAGCCCAACGATTGAAATAAAAGCGAGGTCGGCTGGGCGGTTAATCATTATTTGACCTAAAGTGGTTTTCACATTAATGGCCGATGCCACCTGTTATTTATCCCAATGATTTCATATTGGTTTTCTCCTTGCGTCCTCAACACAACAACCGGAAATGCCAATTTTTAAGTTTGGTTTGCATTTAAGAGCCTATTTTACATTTAGGATCTGCCTTAGGCTCGACAATAACAGGTTCAGTTTAATATCCAATCAAATCTCCTCAAAATGCTTTTAGGTAATAAAAAAAAAAGAAAAAAATATGTTTGTAATGTTTATCCTTTGTAAAACCTCACAAATTTTTGGTCAACTGCTTATTAATATGCAGTCAACCGATCGATCGATTGACATATACCATGTCTCCGGCGATACTTATAATATTTGTCCTTACTTGACGTTGTTCCCAGAGATATATCTTGAGTTTACATGAGTACTTGACCCTGCATTAAAACGTTCTTATGATTCTTCTCATAATGAAACTTCAAAGTACTCTTCCAAATACTGAAACTTCAAAATAATCTTCTCCAATTTCAGATACTTCAAAGGAAAGGAGAGTCTTAGTTTTTGAAAATTCCCGTTTTAATAATAATAATGGTGATTTAGATCCACACCCCTCTCAACATAAGAGGCCAAAGTGGGTTGAACAACTTCTCAAAGATGTTCATTCAGATGAAATGAACAAAACAAAAACTAGGGAATCTTCAAGATCAAAAGCTAATTTTGCTTATGCTTCTATTGAACCTGCTACTTTTGTTGAAACAATTGGACATAAAGAATGGCAATAAGAAATGGTTAATGAATATGATTCAATACTCGCAAACGAGAGTTGAAACTTAGTTGATTGGCCACCTGATGTTAAACCCATCAATTGTAAATGGGTTTATCGAGTAAAGTACAAGCCCAATGGTAAAATTGACAAGTACAAAGCAAGACTTGTTTCTAAAGGTTTTTCTCAACAAGAAGGAATTGATTATGAAGAAAATTTGCACCCACGGCTAAATGGAAGACTATCAGAATGGTTATCAATTTGGTTGCACAAAATGGTTGGAAATTACATCAAATGGATGTCAAAAGTTCCTTCCTGAATGTTGATATGAAGGAATATATTTTCATGACTCGACCACAAGGGTTTGAAGTTGAACAACAAGAACATAAAGTTGTAAACTTGTGAAGGCTTTATATGGATTGAAACAAGCTCCTCGAGATTTGTATGAAAAAATGGATGATTACCTATGAAAGGTGAGTTTTCAGCAAAGTGAATCACATGACACATTTTATTTTTTATTGCACGATAAGAACTTGGTGATACTTGTACTCTATGTTGATGACTTAATCATAACATAAAATAATGAAGCTCACATAAAATAGGTTAATGAAGAACTTAAATTATGGTTCAAAATGACTGATTTAGGGACACTTCATTATTATATTGGAGTTGAAGTATCTCAACATCCTAATCAAATATTCCTTAGTCAAACTAAGTATGCCACTGAATTGTTAAATAAATTTGGCATGGAAGATTGTAAACCTTCTCTTACCCCCATGGAGCAAAACTTGAAACTTTCAAAATTTGAAAGGGTGGAATTGGTAAACATTACAAGGTGTAGTCGATTGATTGGAAGTCACTTTTATTTGACAAATAATCGACCATATTTGTCATATTCAATCAGTGTAATTTCAAGGTTTATGCAAGAACCAAGGGAAAATCACTGGAATTCAACGAAAAGGGTACTGAGACACATCTAGGGTACAAAAGATTTTGGTCTTCTCTACAAGAGAAATACAAATTTACACTTGTTGGATATTCAGATGTTGATTTTGTAGGTGACATTGATGATAGAACATCCACTTCAGGTTATTTAATGAATATGGGTTAAACAACAATATCTTGGAATTGCAAAAAGAAGACAATAATTGCCAATTCTTCAACAGAGGTAGAGTACATATCAACTTGGGACGAAACATGCGAGATTGTATGGCTACACATAATTTTACAGGATCTCGATGAAACTCATAAATCACCAATTACTTTATTGATTGATAATCAATCAACAATAAAGATGAACAAGAATCCAGTATTTCACTAGACTCTTCTCAACTTTTCAAGATTCAAAATTACAATTCAATTTTGGAATTAAACTTCTCTTGTATTTAAAAATGTGCCCCCCTTAACTAAAACAAACCTTCAATTACAAGGATATTCCAAAGTAAAACTTCTCTAAAGTGGAGACCCCATATCCTTTAATACAAATTACCTCCCTTTTAAAACCTATCTCTTAAAGTGGAAAATGACCTAATGATGTATTTTCATGTTTAATAATAAAGTATTAAACACGAGATATTTTATATGTATCCCTTTATGTCATTTGAATAAGATATAAAAACTTCACAAAGTTTACATGCTGGTAAAATAATTTGATACGTGAACTTGGATATAATGCGATACAAGAACACTTGTTTTGATGTAACAAGTTACGCATCAAAACATGCATTTTGAGGAGAAGGCACGCAGGAGGGAAATCACATAGATCCATCAAAACCACAAACAAAGCCCAAAAAGAATAGTGCAAGCTCTAATCAAAACCATAAAATCCTCAAGCTCACGGTAGGGTTTGTCGATTGTTGCTAAACATTGTAACATAAAGGTTATACTATAATAAGAAAGTATAAAAATAAGTGAGGTTGGGCCTCTTTCAGGTTATTTTTAGTGCAAAAGACATTAAAATTTGTAGAGATTGTAGTGTGGCTTCTGATGCACCTACGATCTCAGAAAATTTCCTTGAGAGATACTGCAACCTCTTATGACACATTTTGGAACCTTCTAGAATAAGGATTTTCTTCTTCAAGTAGTGCGTATAATATACTCTCCATGGATTGATCTGTGAATCCCACAAAAAAAATCCATGAAGAAGAAGAAAGAAGAGGAGACTAAAAATTCACATAAGCTATGAGAGAAAATATTCTGATCCCTGCACAAGGTGTTCCCATCTCAAGTTAAACCTCAGAAGAGTCTCAAAAACTTGATGGTAGCGGACCCTATGTGACCTTCTCCCTAGAGAAAAGGGGTTGTGTGATTCATCTTGAAGCTTTATGTGCAGTAAGTCATCGAATGGTTTTGATGGGATGGTACAGGTGGAAAGAGGATAGGTGGGTAGGTGGACAGGTGGCAAGAGGAGACTTGTACTAGTTTCCAAAACTAGAGGTATTGAACGACCATTTTCTAACAAAAACTATAACTAAGATATGATTTCCAAAACCATAGGTGTTGGATTACTGATTTCCAACCAAAATTATCCCTAAGATATGCCTTTGGCATAATAAAGTATGATCATTCCATGGGAACCTACTTGGATTTAAGTATAAATGAATAAAAATAAAGTTAAATACATTCGAATATGATTATTCTATGGGTGCTTACTCGGGTTTATAAATGAGACCAAATCATCACTTACATCAAATATATTTAGTAAAATATCGTGACCAAAACTAGTGTGAGTTACATTAGAGCTACCTCGCCAAAAACCATAGAATTATCATTGATTAGTCTCAAAATTATTTGTCCCTTAATGGCCAGATCTTCAAGGGTTAAGATTATGTGAATTTGTAGAAGGAATACATTGGAAGTTGGCCTTCATTGTTTTTTAAAAAATAATGTATATTTTTTAGAAAATGTGTATATTAATGGTGTAGTTTTATTGAGCTAGTTGTTATAAGTGATGATTTTTGTATGATGATTGTACTACCAATAATGTTCTACTAATTGTTATAAGTGTTGAGGATGGGGCAATTCATCCCATGTTGGAAGGCTTGTTATAATT
>JASDQU010589652.1:63713-79203 GCA_032191745.1 Picea mariana
TCACTAAAGGTCCAAGTAAATATGCAAGAGACCAACTAGTAATTACTAGTGAAACTCAAGTATGATAGCACAAGACATTAGCAACAATTAAAGGTTGTTTGATATAAGTATTGAAGAGATATTTCTGCAGCCTTATGGATGTATCAAACAAGTTTTACTACATAAAATTCCAACCACCCAAAAGAAGCGTAATAACTAGTAGATTAACTTGGCAACTTTCTAGCAAAATTTGACAGTTAGAAAATGAGCAAATTTAAAAAGTGTGAAGTGATTTGATGCATACCTAATGGTTGTATCTTAAATTTATTATAGAAGCAATAAATATATGTAGAAACAAGATGCCCTAGTGGCCTTGACAAGCCTTAAGCATGTAGAAAAGATTTCAACTTAAACAATTTAAATATCTCGTAATTCTATGTATCGCGATGCAATGATTTTATTTCTCCAATGCAAGAGATTAGTCCCTTTAACTATTGGGTTATGGAGTATTTAAAATAAAAGATCTATTTGTGATAATTTCTTGGGGGTGTAATCCCTTTTACTCCCCAAGGCAAGCAAGACTAGCTACGGAAAACCCTAGGAGGGTGTAAACCCTTTTACTCCTCCTAGTATTACTTTGTGCAACAAATTATTCCAAGACAATTATGATGGTCTTAGTGGGGTTGTATGCCCTTATACTTCCCAAATGCTTATCCAATTAACCTTGTGACCAAGAAAAGAATCAATAACATGGAATATTCCTTACCTAGTCCAAGCATTAGCAAGATAAACTCCTAACCAAGAAAATCCACCATAAAAGCAAGAGATAGTCTCCAAGAAAGATAGAGGCTTAATTATTCATCCAATAGCCAAATCAAACCATAGCAAGAGATAGTAGCAAGAGAGATAGATAAAATTTCCCAAGTAGGGCGCAAATTTCAGCCAAGTAGTATTCTCACAATGGGATAGCTATGATGGAAATGAAATAGAAATGATCCTTATTTATACAAATCCTCCTAAAAGTGTTTGTCCACTTAACTTTAGGGAAAACCACAAAGTAAGGGGTCAAAAACCTTCACTTTTCCCCTTTACAAGCTAAAATCAAATTTAATCATAAAAAATTCACATAATAAACCCTAAGATGACGTCAACCCTCTAAAGGGTGACGTTTTGACACTTTTTGCAAGTCGTTGGAGTAGAGAATGGAAGTCATTGGGCCTTCTAGGGCCTCCCTCTCATGCACTAGGGTTTCCTCCTTCAATCCAAGCCTTCTTCGTGAAAATGTGCCAAGTGTCCATCATCAAAACCTCCACCACCAAAACCCTATCCCTAGGGTGAAGTCAAGCTCCTCAAGTGTGACGTTTCGACCTCAAGAGAAAAACATGGAGCTGGTAATAGGATAGGATTGATCCTCCAAGGTGTTTATATGGCCTCCAAATGCTACCATCATCATCTAGTGTGTGGGCCATGGCATCAAACCTATGGGATTTAAGCCCCAAGGAATCCCAAGCTAAGCTTGTTCCTCCAAATCTGTCCATCAAGAAAGGTCCTACAAAGACAATGAATATTCCCTCCAAGGATCTCAAGTCAAATGCATCATGATAATTGAATCAATTAAATAAAATAGCCACCTAATAATGTGTCAAAAACCACCTCATCAAACTAAAAAAGTGCTCAAATACCCTATGCAATTTTCCAAGTTTAGGTATGGAAGGTTTGACAAGGTGACCTATTGGGTGAATCTTCCCCGAAGTCAAGGAGTGTTTCCCAAGTGAAACCCTCTCTAAGACATATGGAGAAGATGATATGGAATGGGGAAATACTTTTGGGCATGGGTTTCATGACATAGAAGGGATAGTAGTGTCTCATTTATGGGTGCCTTTGTAGAGGGTGTGTTGCGCCTTCGTTTTCAATGCATCCTTTTTCCAAGCCCATTTATTGCCATTAATTAATTAAGGTCCAAACACTAGGCACTCCCTAGGGTTAATTGATTAGCTTAGGGGGAAGTACCAAAGTGTCACTTGAAGGGAGAAGTACACATGGTTCCATGGGGGTATAGTCTATCTTGTAACGCACCTTGTGTAGATCCCTCAACAGGTGGGACATTTATATTATGTGTTTGCTTTTGCAGGTCTTTGATTTTTTAGGAGAGACATTTCATTGTTCTCAAGACCTCTTTGGGAAAGCATCTGGAAGGTTCGTAATATGGATTTTATCTTTTTCCAGCTACATTCCCCTTAGGCCTTCAACCCCTTCCTCCCATGAAATGAGGGACAATCTCTTCTTGGGTTAGTACACCTGAAAATCCCAAAAGATAAGGAGATGAGGGGATGAAGTGTGGAAAGTGACAAGTATGGTCGGGACTGGAACGAGGACTCGTCAAGGGGACCCCCCCAGTAGAAAACCTATTCCTAAGGGTGACCACTTACTAGGGTGCAATTCCAACCACCAAGGCGAAATGGGGAAAAGAGCATAATTTCCAAGAAGATGTTTCATAATCAAAAGCAGTTTTAAATGCAATTAACTCAAATGCCTCAAATATTGAAATGGCACTCACCATAATACCTAGGTTGTACCTTATGGAACAAGACCCAATGTCCTTTGGAAGCAAGTTGATGTGGTGGATTCCCTCATGATGAACCTGAGATCTGTGGTGGTGAAGCGGGCCTCTATATGTGCAAGAGGACACTATTGGTCAAGTTGTCTCTCGGTACTCCATGTATGCAACTTGAGGGCCTTGAGACATCATCTCCTTAATTATCCCTAGGAATTGGGGATAACAAGGCCCATTAGGTAGTAATGGATAGTAATTTAATGTTTATATTTATTAAATAAGGTCCACTAGGTAGTTGGTGCTCATTAGTGATGGGACAATAAGTAGTTAGGGTTTTGATATTGATAATCTATTTAAAGAACTAGGAGGCTATGGAATGTTTTGTCAATTATTTTTCTATTTGGAGCTTTTCTCAATGAAAGGTTACCCCGCCTCAAGAGGCGAGTGAACATTGTTTTTTTTCTTTTGATAAATCATTAGTACAAGGATATACTTCACATATTTCATCTTATTTGTTTCTTATATCTATATTTTTGCTTCTATAGTGTTTGTATACTTGGGTTGTGTTTCAATCTTAAGAGTTAAGGAACACTACACTTTCCTCAACCTAAGACATCTTATTTTCATGAGTAGGGAGGTGATATGAATAAGGAAGAGTGAAATGTGTGTCATACAAGTGTGAGGTATGCATAAAATATGTTAGGGGCCTATGCATTATGCACAATTTATACTTTTTTAGGGTATTTTGAGGGTGCTCACAAATTTAGTATTGAAGATTCACAACTTGGTTGTGACTTTTACTAAAGGAACTTGTGATCTTGTGAATATTATTAAGAAGACCCATGGGTATGTAGTAAAGTATTAAAGTAAACTTGGAGATGCTCTACCATTTTGGCATAAAATATGTAAGTGGCTTGACTCAACTAATTTGATCAAGGATGACTAGATATAATTATAACAAGCCTTCCAACATGGGATGAATTGCCCCATCCTCAACACTTATAACAATTAGTAGAACATTATTGGTAGTACAATCATCATACAAAAATCATCACTTATAACAACTAGCTCAATAAAACTACACCATTAATATACACATTTTCTAAAAAATATACATTATTTTTTTAAAAACAATGAAGGCCAACTTCCAATGTATTCCTTCTACAAATTCACATAATCTTAACCCTTGAAGATTTGGCCATTAAGGGACAAATAATTTTGAGACTAATCAATGATAATTCTATGGTTTTTGGTGAGGTAGCTCTAATGTAACTCACACTAGTTTTGGTCACGATATTTTACTAAATATATTTGATGTGAGTGATGATTTGGTCTCATTTATAAACCCGAGTAAGCACCCATAGAATAATCATATTCGAATGTATTTAACTTTATTTTTATTCATTTATACTTAAATCCAAGTAGGTTCCCATGGAATGATCATACTTTATTATGCCAAAGGCATATCTTAGGGATAGTTTTGGTTGGAAATCAGTAATCCAACACCTATGGTTTTGGAAATCATATCTTAGTTATAGTTTTTGTTAGAAAATGGTTGTTCAATACCTCTAGTTTTGGAAACTAGTACATGTCTCCTCTTGCCACCTGTCCACCTACCCACCTATCCTCTTTCCACCTGTACCATCCCATCAAAACCATTCGATGACTTATTGCACATAAAGCTTCAAGATGAATCACACAACCCCTTTTCTCTAGGGAGAAGGTCACATAGGATCTGCTACCATCATGTTTTTGAGACTCGTCCAAGGTTTAACTTGAGATGGGAACACCTTGTGCAGGGATCAAAATATTTTCTCTCATAGCTTATGTGAATTTTTAGTCTCCTCTTCTTTCTTCTTCTTCATGGATTTTTTTGGTGGGATTCACAGAGCGATCCATGGAGAGTATATTATATGCACTACTTGAAGAAGAAAATCCTTGTTCTAGAAGGTTCCAAAATGTGTCATAAGAGGTTGCAGTATCTCTCAGAGAAATTTTCTGGGGTCGTAGGTACATCAGAATCCACACTACAATCTCTACAAATTTTAATGTCTTTTGCACTAAAAATGACTGAAAGAGGCCCAACCTCACTTATTTTTATACTTTCTTATCACAGTATAACCTTTATGTTACAATGTTTAGCAACAATCGACAAACCCTACCGTGAGCTTGAGGATTTTATGGTTTTGATTAGAGCTTGCACTATTCTTTTTGGGCTTTGTTTGTGGTTTTGATGGATCTATGTGATTTCCCTCCAGCGTGCCTTCTCCTCAAAAAGCATGTTGTGATGCGTAACTTGTTACATCAAAAACAAGTGTTCTTGTATCGCATCATATCCACATTCACGTATCAAATTATTTTACTAGCATGTAAACTTTGTGAAGTTTTTATATCTTATTCAAATGACATAAAGGGATACATATAAAATATCTCATGTTTAATACTTTATTATTAAACATGAAAATACATCATTATGTCATTTTCCACTTTAAGAGATAGGTTTTAAAAGGGAGGTAATTTGTATTAAAGGATATGGGGTCTCCACTTTGGAGAAGTTTTACTTTGGAATATTCTTGTAATTGAAGGTTTTTTCTAGTTAAGGGGGGCACATTTTTAAATACAAGAGAAGTTTAATTTCAAAATTGAATTGTAATTTTGAAGCTTGAAAAGTTGAGAAGAGTCTAGTGAAATACTGGATTCTTGTTCATCTTTATTGTTGATTGATTATCAATCAATAAAGTAATTGGTGATTTATGAGTTTCATTGAGATCCTGTAAAATTATGTGTAGCCATACAATCTCACATGTTTCTTCCCAAGTTGATATGTACTCTACCTCTGTTGAAGAATTGGCAATTATTGTCTGCTTTTTGCAATTCCAAGATATTGTTGTTGAACCCATATTCATTAAATAACCTGAAGTGGATGTTCTATCATCAATGTCACCTACAAAATCAGCATCTGAATATCCAATAAGTGTAAATTTGTATTTCTCTTGTAGAGAAGGCCAAAATCTTTTGTACCCTAGATGTATCTCAGTACCCTTTTCGTTGAATTCCAGTGATTTTCCCTTGGTTCTTGCATAAACCTTGAAATTATACTGATTGAATATGACAAATATGGTCGATTATTTGTCAAATAAAAGTGACTTCCAATCAATCGATTGTACCTTGTAATGTTTACCAATTCTCTTACTCCATGGGGGTAAGAGAAGGTTTACAATCTTCCATGCCAAATTTATTTAACAATTCAGTGGCATACTTAGTTTGACTAAGGAATATTTGATTAGGATGTTGAGATACTTCAACTCCAAGATAATAATGAAGTGTCCCTAAATCAGTCATTTTGAACCATAATTTAAGTTCTTCATTAACTTATTTTATGTGAGCTTCATTATTTCCTGTTATGATTAAGTCATCAACATAGAGTACAAGTATCACCAAGTTCTTATCCTGCAATAAAAAATAAAATGTGTCATGTGATTCACTTTGCTGAAAACACAACTTTCGTAGGTAATCATTCATTTTTTCATACAAATCTCGAGGAGCTTGTTTCAATCCATATAAATCCTTCACAAGTTTACAACTTTATGTTCTTGTCGTTCAACTTCAAACCCTTGTGGTCGAGTCATGAAAATATCTTCCTTCATATCACCATTCATGAAGAAACTTTTGACATCCATTTGATGTAATTTCCAACCATTTTGTGCAACCAAATTGATAACCACTCTGATAGTCTTCCATTTAGCCGTGGGTGCAAATTTTCTTCATAATCAATTCCTTCTTATTGAGAAAAACCTTTAGAAACAAGTCTTGCTTTGTACTTGTCAATTTTACCATTGGGCTTGTACTTTACTCGATAAACCCATTTACAACTGATGGGTTTAATATCAGGTGGACAATCAACTAAGTTTCAACTCTTGTTTGCAAGTATTGAATCACATTCATTAACCATTTCTTATCGCCATTCTTTATGTCCAATTTTTTCAACAAAAGTAGCAGGTTCAGTAGAAGCATGAGCAAAATTAGCTTTTGATCTTGAAGATCCCCTAGTTCTTGTTTTGTTCATTTCATCTGAATGAACATCTCTGAGAAGTTGTTCAACCCACTTTGGCCTCTTATGTTGAGGGGGGTGTGGATCTAAATCACCATTATTATTATTAAAAAGGGGATTTTCAAAAACTGAGACTCTCCTTTTCTCTGAAGTATCTGAAATTGGAGAAGATTCTTTTGAAGTTTCAGTATTGGAAGAGTCCTTTGAAGTTTCATTATCAGAAGAATCATAAGAACGTTTTAATGAAGAGATGTCTTCTAAAGAAACAAAGTATTTTTCAAACCAAAATTTTTTCTTTGACTTGTTCAACTTACTTTTACCCTTAGTGTTTTTCATCTCCAAATGACTAAGGAGATGATTAATATCATCAGAACTTTTACTTTCAATTTCATCAAAATTTACATCTCTACTGACAATGATTTTCTATCGGAAAGCAACCTATATCCTTTATTTTCATCAGAGTATCCAATGAATATACACTTCATACTTTGGTTTTCTAATTTAGTCATTTTTTCTTTAGGGACTAAAGCATAACATATTGAGCCAAAAACTCTAAGATGATTTACCTTGAGTTTAAAACCTTACCAAGCTTCATAAGGAGTTTGTCCATATAAAGTATGGACTGTTTCAACCCAATATTTTTTGTTCAACCTTTTTAACTCCATCATAGATCTTGCCATGCACATGAGATTTCTAGTCATCCCTTCAGTAACTCCATTATGTTTTGGATTATAAGAATTTGTTAGTTTCCTCTTAATTTCATTTTCACGACAATAATTATTGAATCCATTTGAAGTGAATTCTCCTCCATTATTTATTCTCAAATTGCAACATTTTCTTTAATTACATTTCCATGTATTGAAAATTTGTAAATTTTTCAAAAGAATCTTACTTTGCCTTTAAAAAGTACACAAGTCATTCATTCTATTGTAGTCATCAATGAAAAGTATAAAATAAGTTTTGCAGGGTCAAGTACTCATGTAAACTCAAGATATATCACTGGGAACAACGTCAAGTAAGGACAATTATTATAAGTATCGCCGGCGACATGGTATATGTCAATCGATCGATCCGTTGACTGCATATTAATAAGCAGTTGACCAAAAATTTGTGAGGTTTTACAAAGGATAAACATTACAAGTTGATTTGATTGGATATTAAACTGAACCTGTTATTGTCGAGCCGAAGGCAGATCATAAATGTAAAATAGGCTCATAAATGCAAACCAAACTTAAAAATTGGCATTTCCGGTCGTTGTGTTGAGGACGCAAGGAGAAAACCAATATGAAATCATTGGGATAAATAACAGGTGGCATTGGAAAACCACTTTAGGTCAAATAATTATTAACCGCCCAGCCGACCTCGCTTTTATTTCAATCGTTGGGCTCTGTTTCCAAGGATGCCCCTTTCAGTCTGACTATACCAAACCAACCATCTCACAAATTCCAAAACCTGCTAATTTTCCAATACTCCGTCGAGCTCCAAGAATCTTTGAAAAAACTATACCCAAAATAAAAACATTCTCTCTTTTTTTATTAGATTAAAAAAAAGGAAATTTCATTATTTCCAATGCCACTCCCTCGAGAAGAATGTTTGTTTTTTCACACAAAACCACTTTGAGCAGGTAGATTCCACCGGGTAAATAATGAGAGACAGGATGTTTCCATCAATGGCAGGTGGCCTGTCCTTTGCCCTTCTTTTCTTCACGACTATGGTCGGCAGTGGTGTGCGTCTTCATTCACTTTCCGTCCGGCAATAGCAGCGATGTTCCTCGTGTTGGATGTGAATTGAATACGCCCATTGTATGCTTCATCAAATTGGCCACCTTACTGAAATTCAAAACATAGTAGATAAAAAAAAATTGAATAACAAGGTTTGTAAGAAAACATTTCACTTTCATATTAAGAAAAATAGTTATAAAAAATAGGTTGTTTTAATAATTCGAAGTGTAATTTAATTTAAACAAGGTTGCATGGCTTATACCTGCCTCCCGGGGCATGGTATATAACAATCGATCGGTCAGTAGAGTGCAGGTTTCTAAATTGGCAGTTTCCACCCGCCTATTTTATAAAAATCAATATTGTGCCAGTTATGTCGATAAGAAAATATTGTTATTATATAGTGGTGAGAAATATGTACCTAGAAAATTAGGTTTTGTCAAAGAGGCTTAGTGAGGATGTCAACAAGGAGATCTTCAATAAAATAGAACCATAGGTCAATCACAACATCATTATTTCACTCCTCAAATATAATTATGATGAACTTTAATATTTTGTATATTTCAACAAAATTCAAAACTCTTTTAAGTGTCTAGTGCTTATTTTGTACATCTATAAGTTAGTGTTTCTTTTTGCTAAATATTTTCATCATTCCTCCAGGTTTTCTGTTATCTTTTCCATTCCATTCATCATCGCCTCCAGTTTACACTTTATTTTCCTTCACTTAACTTAAAACTCCAGTCTCCTAACACCATTACTTGGGATCAGGGTATAAATTTGATGGGTACTCCTACCCGTTAAGTAAATTAGGGTATAAATTTGATGGGTACTCCTACCCGTTAAGTAAATTTTTCATGACGGATTTCTTCTTAAAACTGTCTTTCCCACTACGTTTTATTTTTATTTTTGCCAATCATTTAAATATTTTGTGTCATATTTGTTTTTGTTCATTTTTATTGTAAATACAAAAGCATCCTAGGCACAATATAAAATTATTATGAAATTGCATTTAACATAACATCATCAATTTGTTTCACATGGAATACAACACCATTAAAAACATAAATAGAAAAGCTTAACAAATTACCTTGATATAGCAGCTTGCACACAGTTTCAATTTTGAAAATCACCAAATAAGAGGTTCCAACTTCGTTCTATGCCTCAATTCCACATAGATCCAATCACTGTACAAAAACAATCAACCAAACACTAATTAGTATGCATGCAATGATGCCAAGATAGCTACAGCCTACGGGAAAAGGGAAAAAGTAGTTACGAATGGTTGTTGTAAAAATAATAATAAAATTTATGGATTGAAAAATTTGAAATAATTATCGTTATTGTCGGAATACTGAGAGGGGAGGGGGTGAATCAATATAAGCACTTTTACCACTTTTAACTACAATGTATAAACTGCAACATTATTAGAAGTATATCATCGATGTATCATTTATGATTGTATTCAATATATCATGACAATATAATCATAAAAAACATCACATAAAATACACGGTACACCAGAATTTATGTGGAAACCCAAATGGGACAAAACCACAAAATGATTTCTTATATATATCAAGAATTCATTCATAGGGAGCACCAACTTCCAAATTCTCCAGCTACAACTGGAAGGAGGCTCCAACCCCGATTTACAGGATCCAACCTAAAGGAAGCTACAACTCACTAAATTCTTTGGCTCCAACCAGAATGAGGCTACAACCTCCCAATTCTCAGGCTCCAACCTGAAGGAAGCTCCAACTCCCTGTGTTCTCTGGAACCAAACTTAAGGAGGCTACAACCCCCTTTCCTTTCCTTTCCATGTCACCTAAAAATATAAGTGTAGACCAAATTGTCACTACCACAATCACTGCAACTATCAACCTGTCACTGTCATTATCACATCAACTTGTCACTGATCAACCTGTCACTGTCATTGATACTCAACATCAACGATACTAGATCCACGATCACCAAGAGCACCTCTCAACTAGATGTTCAACATCACCAACACATTCCTCTACCAAGCTTGTACCAATATCACCAACATACCATCACAAGATATGTGTCTCAACCATGTACCAAACCTATAGCATGAATCAATCATGTACCATACCATACATCAACTTGTATTATAACAAGTGCATCAACCATGCAACAAAATCTATACCATGTACATCAACACCATACCATGTATCAACCATGTACATCAACAAGGGCAACAACCATGCACCAAACATATACCAGATCATATATCAATCATGCATCAATCATGTACAATATCATAAACTATGTACCATATACCATGTACCTCAACCATACACCATATCATGCCATGCACCATATACCATAAGATATCATCAATGAAGTGTTATCGATGGTGTACCTCAACCAAGTACCAATTTCACCAAGAGATGTATCTCATACATGTGCTACCATATACCTCAAACAACATGCCAATCATCCATAGATCATGTTGATCCGGATTTAGGAGAAGAACGAACTGATTAACACACTGAATAAAATAAACATAAAGATATGAAGAACAACATAGATATCCAGTGAACAATATCTTCTATTGAATAAATGAAATAGGATGAACCTGTAAAACTACAGAACTGAAACACTTGTTCGAATGGTGGTAGTTATCTTTGAGAAGAGATGTGTTTGTTACATGAATACTTCTAAGAAGAATGATTACAATGAGGCTCCATAGGCCTTTTTGATATTACCCATGAATGCCAAAACCCTAGACATCCAAAAACCCAACCATAGGAGGTGAAACACCAAAATTTATGTGGGCCCCTATGGGTAAGTCAATACCTCAACTTCTTGGGGTTGTAAATTTTGCATACGACCTTCGTTTTATACACGTGATAGCCCGTTGGAAAGGTCTTTTAGAAAACTACACATTATGTCGTCAAAATTTGACTTTGTTTATAGTTTAACTTTGGCAAGCCAAAAAAACACTGTTAAGGGTCCCAAAACGGCCCTGGATGTACAACAAGATGTGATGACATGAAAACATACAAAATAATCTATTTGTTTTAGGTGGGAGGCCACTAGTATCCATCTAGAAGATGTGTGGGGCTTCAGACAGCCCCGGAAGTGTAGAACCTACCATTACAAAGAAGTACATAAGAATGTGTTGAACTAAAACTGTCAAGAGGAGCCAGTTAGAATAGGTGGGTGGCCACCAATATCCACCTGGATCAGTCCTCCACCCTTAGGAATCAATGGTCTCCATTGCGTTGAGTTCCCCCATCAGATGAGGAAAATTCTGTTGAATTTGGCCTCGGGTGAACCACTTTCCTTGGTGTAGGAGCTGACATGCCTTGGCAACCCGATAAAGCTGGATCCTCTGATGGCGAGTGCCCTTAACCTATGTGTCCACTATCTGATGAGTGGATGCTTGTTCCATGCAGTCAGGGTTGAGATCTAGAGGTGTCAGTTGTTCTTTGATCTCTGAGGTGTCCAATAATGGTGGAAAATATGGTCGAAAGAGGTCCACATTGAACATTGGCTGCAAGCCAAGGAAGGGTGGAGTGTTGAGCTAAAAATCATTTCTATCCACAACCTTGGTGATAGTGTAAGGCCCATAGTGAAGTGGGCAGAGCTTTTGATGGGGCCATGTGAGACGCTCCTTCTGCAAATGTAACTAGACTTTGTCTCCAAATTGAAATTGGTGCGGTACTCTATGTTGATCATGGTGTTGCTTGTACTTAGCATTGGATTTCTGCAAAATCTCATGGACCTGTTGGCGAATGTGATGAATCCGCTCAATGAATCTGGTGGCTTTGTCGGTCTCAGACTGAACATAGAAATATTTTGTCGGTGTGGTGGAAAGAGGTAGTGCAACATCAATGGGACTCAAGGGTTGGAATCCTAGCCCCACCTGAAATGGGCTATGGCCAGTGGAGCTATGGAGAGCCCTGTTGTAACTATGCTAAACATAGAGGAGACTCTCATCCCATGTATGTGGATGCTTAGAGTTGTACATGCACAGGATGTGCACAATCATCTGATTGACAAACTTTGTTTGGTCGTCTGTTTGGGGGTGGAAAGCAGTGGATTTAGTGAGCTTGGTGTCCAAAAGTGACCAGAGACTCGACCAAAATGTGTTGAGGAACATGTTGTCCTAGTCGTAGATGATGGTTTGTGGTATCCCAAAATGGACCCACACTCATTCAAAGAAGAGCTTGGCAGTATCTATCGTTGTGATATCATTGTAGGCTGTGAGGATGGCCATCTTCGAAAACCGATCAATGACCACAAATACACAATCATTTCCTTGTTTGGTGGACGGAAGGCCATACATGTAATCCATTGAGATGGATTCTCAAGGCTTCTCGAGAGTAGGAAGAGGGGTTTATAAGCCTTGTTTCTTGATGGTTGGCTTAGCAATGGCACAAGAAGTGCAAGATCTGATATACTTGTTGAGGTCTTGTTGAAGTTTTGGTCAATAAAAATGTTTCTGAAGAACAACCATAGTTTTCTCCACTCCAAAATGCCCCGCCATCCGACTGTAGTGGGCTTCCCAAATCATCTTTGCATGCTCTCTTGTAGGAATGTAGAGATGGCCCAGATGGCATAATAGTCCATCCTGAATGTGAAAATTGGTGATAGTCATGCCTGTACCTAGGAGGTGATAGGTGGTGGCGAAGTCTGGATATTGCTGATAAATTTGGGCCACGCAGATGCCTCATGTCCACAGGAATGGAGCATAGTGGTGAGTGCATCCACGGGAATTCGACTGGTAGTCAGTGACACGATTTGAGATCCCTATATTATACTTGATGTAGAGATGGAATTGTTGCAGGTAATTGGACCACCTCTGATGGCAGTCGTTCTATAATTTCCCCTGTGTCTGTATGAACTACAGAGGCTTGTGATCAGTGTGGATGATCGTCTCCTTTCTCAGAATGTAATGTTTTCATTGACGACAGGATTGTACAATGGAATACATTTCCTTGTCATAGGTGGGGTATTTCTGGATAGTATCTGAGAGTGTCTCACTATAGTATGCCATTGGATGACTATGTTGAGTGAGAATTGCACCTACAACATAGTCAGATGCATTAGTCTCAATCTCGAATGGTTGTTTCAGATCAGGAAAGGAGAATATTGGAACTGAGCACAAGCAATGCTTCAGATCATCAAATGCTCATTGTTTTTCCTTCCCCCACACGAAATTTTCCCTACCACCATCCTTGGTCACCTTGCTGAGGGCCCATGCAATATGGGAGAATCCCAACACGAACCGTTGGTAGAATTTGGCTAGTCCCAAGAAGCTATGAAGCTCAGTTAGTGTGTTCGGGGTTGGCCAGTCACAGATGACTTGAATCTTAGCTGGATCAACATGTACCCCATTTTAATCAACAATGTAGCCAAAGTATTGGACCTTGTTCATGCCAAAGGAGCATTTTTTCAAGTTGTCATATAGCTTGTGTTGTCGTAGAGTGCTCAAAACCTGTTGAATATGTCGCATGTGCTCCTCCCAAGTTTTGTTGAAGATGAGGATGTCATCCAAATATACCACCACAAAATATTTGGTGAAGGGTCTCAATACATCATCCATAAACCTCATGAAAGTGGTTGGTGCATTTGTTAAGCCAAATGGCATGACCATCCATTCGAAGAGACCTTCTTTAGATTTGAAGGTTGTCTTCCATACTTGAGTTGGTTTGATGGGAACCTAGTGGTAGCCAGACTTTAGGTCAATCTTGTTGAAAAACTTTCCCCCCTTGAGTTGGTCAAGAAGGTCATCAATCCTGGGAATTAGGTTTCGATTCCTAACTGTGATTTTTTTAAGGCTCTGTAATCAATGCAGAGTCTCCAAGTCCCGTCCTTCTTCTGCACCAGTACAATCAGGCTTCCGCAAGGGGAGGAGTTGGTTTTGATGTGCCCCTTTTGAAGAATCTCTTGGATCCAATGCCTGATTTCATCATTTTCCATCAACGAGCAATGATAGACTGGTCCATTAGGCAGAGGTGCACCGGGGGTCAAATAAATTGTATACTTGACTTGACAGTGCATCAGTACCTCGGTGGGTGAGGAGAAGATGTCTTTGTACTCTTCCATGATCCCATCCACTTGCTTTTGCTACAAAGAGAGGCTCTGTGTACAGGCCATGGATGTGGTGGCAACCCTCCACTTATTGTGAGCACGGATCACAAAGAAGACGAAATTATCGGTCTGTGAAATGACCTTACTTCATTTCTTAGCAGAGATTAAATAAATAGCAGTAGGTGGTGCTACCTCTAGTATCCTATACAATTGTCTACCCAAAGTAATAACAACACTACAGGGTCTAGACTCATACACAGCATGACGCTTCCACAAATATGGTTTTCCTAAAAGAACATCACAAACTTCAAGGGGAGAAATATCACACAATACCTCATCTTTGAAAGGATTGATGTTGTAGGGAAGACAACACTGTTGGCTTACATGGAGACCTATTCCTTGGCGAAGCCAGCCGATGGTGTAGGGTTGTAGGTGTGGTGTCGTCAGCAGGTCCATCCACTTGACGACCTCTACTAAAATCAGGTTCTTCTGACTGTCGCTATCAACAATGAAATGAAGAGGAGCTCCTTTTACCCACATCTGTGAATGAAAGAGGTGTCCCCCTTCCTATAGTTCTTCTGGTTCGCTTGGATAGACTTTGGTGGTAGCGAAAGTGGAATTGGGTTCATCATCAATAATCTGCTTCCCTCCTTCGGGATTTGATTCGGAATCAGAATTGTCCTCTGAATCGAAATCCTTCAGCTCGGCCACAAGTGACTTCTTCGAGCGACATTCTTCAGTGTTGTGCCAAGGGATTTTATGGTAATCACACCATTTTTCCCGTGTCCTTCTTCGTCTTCTCATTGACCTTCTTGTGTTGCGTCCTAGACTAGTTGTCTTGAGAGTGGCCATCTTTGCTCTATCCCTTATTGTGTGGGTTGGGGCCGCCTTTGCCCTGCTTTGACTATGAGGAGTTTGTCGATCCAAACTCTCACCTTTTCTGCTTAAATTTATGCTCAATCTTGATAGTGTATCTATAATATGTACCCAATGAAGCGATGTCCAAAAAATCCATTTATGTTTAAATGTATCTATGCAAATAGTCACGGTATTTGAGCACCAGATGTCGCTCAGATTCTTTGATACCCAATTTGGTCTGCATGCTATGGAAAATATTGGTGAAAT
>JASDQU010589653.1:55588-75915 GCA_032191745.1 Picea mariana
TCTCAGATCTTCCAGCTCCTCTCTGGTTTTAGAATTTAGGAATTTGATGATTTCACTAGCCTCAGTGGGCATCTCTCCTAGTTCTGCTCTAATCTTCTCGATGGCTTGTTTACTTCTTTGCACCAATTCATTTTGCTCAAACACAATTTGTATCGTTGGCCATATTTCATTCATAGACTTGGTGATGTTTGTCCAGACACTTTCTTTGAATTCGGCCAGTGTTTTGCCTGCTACTATTTTCTTCCGAAGCTATTGTAACTCTTGTTTGAGCTGGTATGACACTTGTTTTTCCTTGGAGTAGCTGGTTTGGTAAGAAGATTTGAGTTTCTGAGGTTTTCAATCTCATTTTTGAGCCTGCTAATCTCTGTTTCTTGCAAATTCATCTCTTCCATAGATTTAGCCAGTTCAACAGTCTTTTCCAGAGACATCAGTGAATTTGCTGATGGAATTTATGCTAGTGACATTGTGCTCACTCCTGAGAGTGGAACTGCACTCAATGGAATGACTTCCATGGATTTTGACTGCTCTTTCTCTTTCACTAGTTTCTCCATTTCAACTTCCATTTCCTTCAATTGTGCATTCTGCTCCATCATAAACTTAAGCATCTCGTCTTTTTCTCCTTCTGTCTTTGCGATTTCCTTTGCCTGAGAGTCTACTGTTGGTGGCAACTTCAATTGTTTCCTCAGAGACATTATGTCGTAATTTTTCTTCTTGATCATCTCCTCGACTACTTTCACATTCGAGGGATCATATCCGATCTTGAGGACCAGTTCCTCCAATGTCTTAATCTTGTTATCCTTGGCAAAGGATGATATTTTTTCCAACTTCAACTATGTCTGGACATTATTCAGAGACACTTGTAACTTGGAGGCAGCAATGGAAGCATGTGCCAATGTGGAGAAAACCATTTCTCCAGTTTTCCTGTGCAGATCCATTTGATTAGCTGGATGCACATCCTTAGTCTGGAATTCAAAAGTTGCCCTTTTGTAATCGGTGATTACCTTTGGCTTTGGCACCTGTGCTTGGAGAAATTCCATGTCCATTCTGCCCTTCTCAGTGTCGAATGCTGATAGCAGTCTTTGTTGTGCAGTCGACGTTTGCTTCCAAAATTGAGCATATGTGCTGCTGGTTAGCCTCTGATTCTTTTTCTTGATAAAATCGTATTTCTCGAAAATACTCAGCTTCGGTCCTGTTTTTCCTGGCTGGTTGACTGGTGGAGTATCTGTAGGCTTCTTTGGCAATACTGAGGTTATGATCTGCTTGTTTCTTGTACTAAGTAGTGAAAAATCCACCTCCATCATTGTAGTGGATGGAATTTCCTTTTCTCCAGCCGTGTCAGGAGACTGAGTGGTTCTCGGCCTCTTTGTGTGCAATCGAAACTCCTCAGATGATACTTCAGTGACAGAAGGTGAAGTGTCCTTCCTAGACCTTTTCTCCTTTGGAGCCTGTGGTGTAGTCGTCTATGAAACAATGACCGAAGGATCCTGTTGTTCTGCCTCAACTAGTGTGTTTGGCTCCCATTCTGTCTAGTTTGCAAACTTCTCTACCTCAGGCCTAGATATGTGAACATACAAGATATTCTTATTTTTTATTCTCATCTCGGAAATTATCCCGCACGGATCATAGTGCCACGTGAAACTAATAAAAAACTTCATTTCTTTTAGCAGCCTGTCTGCTTTCTCCCCGGTGCCTTGACTGTTGCAGATGAAAGACAAAATCTACCCTTTGATTCTGAGCTGCTGCTTCTTCTTCAAAGACACAAAATGTATGTATTCTAAGTTTATCATCTGCCTTATGTATTCCAGGGTGAAAATTCTAACGAGTAAGTACCTAGGTAGTTTATATGGGGCCAACTTGCACCCATAGACTCTGATCTCAGTATGATTTTGGTATAGGTACCAATCACCAGTCTTTGTAAGGTCCGAGAGATGTAGAATCCTCTGACCTTCGTCATTAATTCTGGGTTCGGGTCTACCACTGAGCATACTCACCACTGGGTGGTAGAACTATTCGATGAACTGCTTGAAACTAAATTATGTGGAGCTATGTCTGAGCAGAGAAGTCCATGAAGTTACTGCTTGTGGTCTACAATCCTCGTCCATCTTCCACGTAGAAAAAGAAAATTTGTCTGCTTGGAAGAAAACGAACAGGTATGCCAGTATTGCGGAATAACGAAACATACCTTCTGTGGTGAAATTTATGAATTGTTCATGAATGTTGTCCGCCAAGAACGTGTTGTAGTCGAACTGTGTAGTGGCTTTCTCATCGGTGGAGAAAATAGACAGAAATCCCAAAATGGGTTCATCTACCCATTGATCTTAAAAATAACCAAGCAAGGCACATAGCGACATGATGACTTGGTTTCCTTTTATTGAGAACAGGGAGGAAGGATAAGGGGGGTTTGTAGTGGGGAGATGAGCGGATTGGGGAAGAAAAAGCTTAAAAATCTGAGCTTTTTGAGGAAATGACAGCTTCTGGTAGAGCTCTGTGATGATTTCGAGGTTAAAAGGTGAGGCAGAGTCGGCTCAGGATATCTGCATCATTTGGTCAATGGTTTCTGGTGTGATGAGGAAAAAAATTTCCCCAGATGAGGACACAATGGCTCTTTATTCGGGGATATAACGGGCTTGGCACTTGAGGGTGAATTCTGGGAAGTGGTGAATCTGGGGGAAAGGATACAAGGGTAGGTTGGACTCCCAGAGCCCAATTTTGTCACTCTGGTCTAGGAAAACTTCTTTAAGCCATAAAAGTAGGTCTGCGAAGTTGAAATCCCATTTGGTGTCTTTGATTAAGTAGTCTTTATCGGCCAAAGGAATCCTGTCGAGGTCAACAGGAGGTGGGAGAAAAGGATTCTCCTCACCTTTTGTTCTCTTTGACTTTGGTGCCATCACTGTAAAAATACCTACAAATAAAACAAAGGTTAGCAGGGACGACTGTAGGTGTGGGCAGTTGATTGTAACAGAGAGGAAAACGAGGAAAATTATCTAGAGTGGTGACTAGGTAAATGGTGAGGGAATGAAGGGTGAGGGTAGTTTTGAGTGAATGGATATTCGTTGGGTGCAGGAGACAGGTCAGTTGGTTAACAGATAAGTTAGCCAGTAATAAATGGCCAACAGGTCATTTAGAGCGTGAGATGGCAGGTGATAACGACTGAAGCATACGGTTGAGTGATGTGGCGAGTATTGATTGGGGGAAAATACCATGGTGAAGGGACTTTCCATGGATGAACGAGGGATAAAGACTGACAGAGTTATGGGAGGTGACTCTTACGGAAAAGGTGGATAATGACATCATGAGGTGACGAGGTATGTCAGACAGTAATAGGTGGTGGGATTCGGGACCAATGGATTCATGCCAGGTATAGATAGGGGGCCTGCCAGAGGAAAATTCCATTCCGGNCCAATATAGACCATAGATCTAGGTGCTGAAGTTAGAGCCATTTAGATGTGCTCATATATTATCTCTGATTCTAGACCCCCCCCCCTCACCGTTAAAGGTAGAATGGTCAGGGGGGTCCGGAAAGACTTGTCCACTGTAGATCTGGGTGCGAACATCTAAGCCATTCATACATGAGTTGTGCATAATTGTGAGTGTGAAGGCATATGCACCGAGAAAACTTAGGATAAGTGCATATCATGGGTTTTCCCAAGATTTTCCATGTTTCTATCACCAAGGGGTTAGACATCAAACCTTTTAAACCTCAAAGACATGGTTCAACATTGATCATCGAGCTGGTTTTATTGAAATAAAGAAAACTACCCTATGTTCTAACCTAATTACCTATGACAATTAGCCCAGATTAAACTGTTGGACTAAGAAATTACTCTATCCTGGGGCTATCTGACCAAGATTAGGCAGTCTGGTCAGATTTATTCACTAACTAACCTAGATCACTTGGCTAAGATTAAACAGTTTAGCCAAGCTTATTCACTACTCCTATCAACATCAATTTAAAAGAACTTGGCCATGCTTGAAAGGTATGGACCAAGTCATTGTTATTGCATGGGGCTCTATTGATTTTCTTTTATGCCCTCTTTTATTCTTTTCCTTTCTTTTTCTTTTTCTTTTCTTTTTTCTTTTTCTTTCTTTTTCCTCAAATTATTTGCAGAATGAAAAATCATTTGACAAACAAAAACACTAAAGAGATAACATTTTAGTCACCAGTTGATCCTATAAATTATAGGGTTATAACAGTACTAAAGGTTGCGGAGGCCTCGATAATTCTCCACTTTGATATGCAACTTTGCGATCATATGTATGTCCTTTACTAGTCCCATAATATTTGGACGGTAGACTAATATAATCAGAGTTCATGTGAAAGAAAAACTTTGCAAAAACATGTGTTGCAAAATAGTGTGGAACCTCATCGTTCCAAGGCAATTTCCCATATGCCACCAAAAATTTGTTATACAGATGTCCGGCAAAGTCAGGGTGCTTAAAATATTGCACCTTCAACATCTTCTGCTTTGGGCCCTCTTTGAAATTGAACATGGAAATGGCGTCTTTTTTTGAAACTCTATCTTTTACTATCTCCCATTTATTAGGACCCATCACCTCTGACTTTGGCCACCTCATTAGATCGACAAAACTATCATTGTTTGGCCCCATCTTCTGATATACATCCATAAAGTTTTCTAGTGAATGCAAAACAATTTGCAAACTTTGTTTGCTCTCCCGAGGGAGTTCCAAGACCACCAAATCATTTTCCAACCTCTTTTTAACACCTGAGCAACACTCAAGCGTCATTTCTTCGGTATTCTCTTCCGAGGGAAGTTCATTGCCAACATCTGAAGGATAGGTGGACGTTGGCATGTAATCTTATGTTTCTTCATAACGCGGCCTCCTAAATCCACCTTAACCCTCTGCACTGACATTTGAATCTTCGTGACAACCACTCTCATTGTCGACCCTTGCTCTAAATTGATTTCCTACACACACATTTGAAAGTAACTTCAAGATTTAACCTCACATAAATTTAAATACAAAAAAATTCAACCAAAATAAACAAAATTTAAGAAACTTACCAGAAATATTCTCTTGTCCAGAGCTATTCCCTACATTCTCAAGTGTAGAAGTATTTATGCACAGCCTATCTAAGAAGTTTGCATCCATAGCACTGGCTTGATCAGGTTCTACAGTTGATATATTTACAGACTCATTTGAAAATCTCCTTTGACGAGATTGGTGTTGCTCACTCGGAGTCTCAGTCGAAGAAGGAGTTCTTGTTCTTCCTTCTTGAGAATGCCTAGAGAATTTGCGAGGAATGTTTGGAGAATCTCATGTCGATATCACTCCTCAATATCTATCCACAATGCAAAGTTTATCAATAAAAACCCATAGATGTACACAAGTTCAAGCAATTAAAATGCAAAGATAAATCAAAGTTTCAAACAATCAAGCCGCAGAGGTACTTGCTCATTAGAAGGTGCAAATACTAGACATTCAACCATGAATCAATCAACTCAAAGATAAGTAAGGGGTCCATAGACATCATGGAAAATTTTTATTCTTCACTCATCATCCATGCACAGAAAAGCAGGGCATTTGAATCTATAGGTCTTTAAACACCGAAGTAACGACCGTCAATTCAGATACTGGCCAGCTGCTCAAGAACAGACTGGTGACTAAAGGGATAAGTGATAGAATATAAAACCATAATATTTTCATAATAATCAATAAAACCCACACATAGAAGTCATTGGAATCAGAAGTTGAGTTCGCCAAGGGACTGTCATTCAACTCAAAGGTTTATCATTCACAATATACATCAAAGAAGAAGACACAAAGACTAAACATTCAGCCATGACTCAATCAACTAAAAGATAAGTAAGGGATAGACAGTAGGACAAATTCTTATCCTTCACTCATCATCCATGCAAAAAAAAGCAGGACATTTGAATCTATAGGTCTTTACACACCGAAGTGACGACTGTCGATTCAGATCCTAGATGACTTCTCAGGCAAGGAATGATGACTAAAGGGATAAGGGACAGAAGATAAAACGACAATCTTTTCATAATAATCAATAAAACCCACACAAAGAAGTCATTGAAATTAGAAAGTTGGGTTCGCCAAGGGAAATCAATTTAGAAAAACAACAAGCAAGTGGATTCATCAAAATCTCCCTATGGTTGGATCCACTAAAAAAATGTATTAGAACATTTCTTTAAGATTCCTTAAAAGTTCCCTATGGTTGGATCCATAAAGACCACATATAATGTAATGCATTAGAATCCCCAAAACAAAGAGTTTAATCTTCATAACCTCACACACCCATGTTTTAATCACAATGAGGTGAAAGACTTGCATGGACATGGATTATATGCCATTACTTTAAACTTCCCATTAGCATTGTGTAAATGTCATTGAGTTTTTATACTAATTCCTTTATTGTCATGTTAAATGGGATGGGATTGAGAGATGTTTGTATTCCTAATATAAATTAAGATGAGGTGGAGCAGATGTAATTTTTGTGATAATGTTATATTATATAATATATGAACTGTGCAAATACTATATTATATATTTGGATCACTTGAGAGATTTAAGGACAAATTGTTGGATAGTTGTGGATATAGTTGAACTAAATACATATCCTTGAAATATTGTATGGTCACCTAAAGTTACATAAAGGGACCTAATTTTACTATAAACTAAGGGATTTCCACTAAGGGATACATAAAGGGACCTAATTTTACTATAAACTAAGGTATTTCCACTAAGGGATTTATATGTAATTGTTACATAAAGGAACCATATTTCCACTAAGGGATTTCTTAATTATAAAATCCCTAACTCCCTTGCTTGATATAGTTTTGAGTTTATTTGTTGTTGATTATTAAACCAAACATCATATCCCTCTATGTCCAAAACCTATTTATACCTTGAAAACAATTGTAAATTGTATGAATTTTGGCTCTAGAAAACAAAAGCTGCTAATACTGGATAGTTGTGGATATGGTTGAACTAAATACATAACTGTGAAATACATTATATGGTCACCTAAATTTACAGAAAGGGACCTAATTGTGTACTATAAACTAAGGGATTTCTACATTGAGTGGATAACTACGCAAAAATAACTCAATAGCATGTGCATATTCTTTGAACATTGGTTCAATCCACTAAGACCACATATATATTCATAACCTCACAGACCCACTAATAACATGAAAAATCTTTAGTAAGTGGTGCACAACAACTTGTTATGCCTTTAATCTTGGCACATAAGAAATCTTGCTTTACTAAGTGGTGCACTCTTGTCTGATCACAGATTGGATAATGTTATATTATAAAACATATGAACTGTGCAAATGTTATATTATATAGTTGGATCACTTGAGAGATTTAGAGACAAATTGTTGGATAGTTGTGGATATGGTTGAACTAAATACATAACTGTGAAATACTTTATGGTCACCTAAAGTTACATAAAGGGACCTAATTGTGTACTATAAACTAAGGGATTTCTACATTGAGTGGATAACTACCCAAAAATAACTCAATATCATGTGCATATTAAAAGTACCCTATGGTTAGATCCACTACTCAAAAATTCACGCACCCACTAATAACATAAGAAATATTTAGTAAGTGGTGCACTGCAACTTGTTATGCCTTTAATCTGGGCACATAAGAAATCTTTCTTTACTAAGTGGTGCACTCTTATCTGATCACAGATTGGATAATGTTATATTATATAACATATGAACTGTGCAAATGTTATATTATATAGTTGGATCACTTGAGAGATTTAACGACAAATTGTTGGATAGTTGTGGATATGGTTGAACTAAATACATAACTGTGAAATACTTTATGGTCACCTAAAGTTACATAAAGGGACCTAATTGTGTACTACAAACTAAGGGATTTCTACATTTAGTGGATAACTACCCAAAATTAACTCAATAGCATGTACATATTCTTTAAACATGGTTTAAGCCACTAAGATAGCATATATATTCTTTATAGTTCATATATATTCCTTATTTCTTATGGTGCAAATGTTGTATGAGGGTTGTTCGTATTCCTAATATAAATTTCTACAAATAGTAATGTGATGACTAATACTAGTTGTCTATTAGAGATATTAGGTTGAAAGGTTTGAAGATTTCGCATTTGGATTATCTTTGGAGTTATTAAAATATTTTCAAAACTCCAACATATTTCAACAAAGGAAGGGATGGGAGATGCGAGATGGAATTAAGGGTTTAAAGGGAGCCCGGTGATTTACTTTATTTATTTGTATGCATTATTAGCTACATGAACATTTTAAAAATATGCATATAAGGAACATCACTTGCTATTGTCATCTATGTATGAGTTATGTATGTGCTAGTTATGCCTACATATCCAACACAAATCCAATAAGTTGTCAATTTGAAGTTATATTATAAGAATATAAATATGATCAATAATATAGGCATTCAATAGCTTTGGTCAATATGTGTGAAGTAATAAATGAGTATAATAATTAGTTCCCATCTAAGACTTTTATTTCTATAAATTAGACTTTATCATCCAAAATGAAGTATTCATTATAACTATTCCTTTAGTCAAAGGGCCTCTACAATTGGAAAAGACCACCAAAGTGGAAGACATTGGAAAAGACCACCAAAGTGGGAGACTGGTTCCTTTTTGAGAAGTTTAATACACAAGCAGGTCACTCATGTCTTACACAGAGATGTGACCAAGACTCGTGACAATATGTAGGAGATGTGAAGCATAGGGGGACATTTACTTACCCATTAGGTCTCACTAGATGGTTTCAAGATGTGTTTTGTCAACCTAGTCTAAATATAAATGACTCTTGGCAATGAATATTTCTTTCTCTTGTTATGAAATGAAGAACACAGAAAAATGAAAAACTTGGCATGAATTACATAATCATGTTAATCATTGAGTTCTTGAATGAAATTTTTGTTTGAGACCATAACTAAGGAAGCATATATCATATCTTGGCCCAACTCACTAACCTAAGGAATCTTGATAGCTTGGCTAATGACCATTACAGATTACCTAAAACAAAATCAATCTATGAATAGATTGACTCATTATAGAAATACCAACATTAACAAAGTAATATAGATTTTCTATTCATGRGAAATATCTTGAATCTTAGTGTTGATTCTTAGTGTAAATTTTTGCTAGCAAACACTTTGAACCTAGTTTTTAAGGATTTTGTCACTTGTGATTACTTATTTTTAATAATATTTCTTTAAGACTCTTGTACACTACGAAATTGTGTTAAAAAATACGATGCACTCAAGAAATAATTGTTCCATATATAGATTCTTGTTCTTGAACTACAATCATACAATATGACACTAGATTATTCTTTGTTAAGTGCAATGCCATATTCACTCTTTGCAATTCAATTCCATCATACTCATGGTTGTTTATATTTGGTAACAAAATGAATTCTACCTTTTTGCAAGATTGCTTTCAGCTCTTTTCCTTTTCATTTAAAGAGCAACAATGCCACAATACTAGTAAATTACACCAACACACAAAATTTTGTAAATATCAACATCCCTAAAAAAAAAGTAAATATATTTCTATATGCTACCAAAGATCTCAAATGATGAATAAATCAAACGGATATAGGAAAGTGTCATAAGGTATCTACAAAACTAGTAAAAATAGAGCTTCAAATGGAACTTTATGCCTTACTACTCAATGGATTGGATATGTTATTATGTGTTGAATGGTTAATGTAGCTATGTGCTTGTGTCAAAAATACTCAAAATAGATTCTTTAAATTTATATAGAAAGGTGAAACTTATAAACTATGTGGATTTTAAACATTAAATAACAAAATAATTACTTCAAAATGAAAGAAAAATAGTAGAACAATGACCAAACTATCATGGTTTTCCTCTAGAGAGAAAGAGCGGCAAGTGGACAGAGTTGGGGGTAGAGAGAGAGAGAGAGAGAGAGAGAGAGAGAGAGAGAGAGAGAGAGAGAGAGAGAGAAATAGATTCTCTCTTGGTTACCAACATATTTCCACTAGGTTAACAATTGAGTACTTTTGGTAGGTTACTAACCAAAATTTTGGTTAGAGGTTACACACACAGATATGTGCTAGAATGAGACTATTGTTACCTTTCCATCCCCAATAAAAAATTAACTCATGAAGAGTCCTAATCAGTAGTCTTCTAATGAAAAGAAAACATGTCAAAAGTGCAGATTGGTCCTAGGTGGGGTAGATACGAAATTGTCCTCTATGACACTTGAGCTAGACCCAATTAACATATCCAATTAAAACTCACAACTCATTACTTGACTCAACCTTTGACTTGTGTTTTGAGAAGTCATTTATTTTGTAAAACAGTTTTCATTATCAATTACTAATCTTTATTGAAATATATCTTTGTAAATTTTGATATACATGTATATTTTCTCCACAAGTGCATGATGGAAACACAAATATGTGGAGATCAATCATGATATTAAAGGAATTTGAGTACACAAATTAAACATTTCCTTGGAATCATAAGGAATCGTGTAAGAAGTAAAATAGTCAATTAGTTCAGAGTGTGACTAAGTACTAAGTTTTGTTGGGAAGTTCCACTAGGAGAGAACCGACCTAATATGGAAGTGATAGATTTACTGAACTATGCATAATTGACTTGAAGATCACATTGATGGACAATTAATGGAAATAATGGATGCATGTTTCTAGAACATGTCAACAAAAACCTAAAAGGTTCTAAGAATGTTTATTGGTCAATTGGTCAATTCTTCATGTAGTATGGTCTATGAGTAGTTGAATGATTGAGGACTAAGTTGATCGAGTTCTTGGTAGTATAGCACTCAACGTTACCATTATAGGTGAAGTTAAGAGACTAAGAATATGAATTGCTAGAGATTGAATTGCTAGAGATTGAGAGGGGGAGGTAGAAGTTTGAAGATTACAATTGAGAAAGGATGCAATTATAGGTGATTTGAGTGTTGGGATGGTATGTGACATGGGACATTTAAAAATTTAAATGTGTGAGCTCTATAAGACATTCATTTGGAATCCTCATGGAATTTATTAGCTGCAATCATAAAGTATTATAATTGATGTATGACAATACAATGTAGCATAGGTCATTTTAAAGTATAATATTTTTCTAATTTACATAAATAACCACAAGTAAATCTTATAATTTTTTAATTCTAATAAATGTTAGAATTTTTACTTTTAGTAATATGGGCATATGTTGAGAACAAGACTATGGTATATACTAAATTATGTGATGTAACATACTCACAAAATAAAGTGGATTGACACACTTCTAAAATTTCATAATACCACAAGTAAATATTATGGAAACACAAAAATATAATTATATTTGAAAATATGTTTCCTAGCCTTGGCAGAGTGTGTACTTGCATCCTACAGGCCTTGGGAGAGTAAAAACCCGTCCAGAAGTTAAATAACTTAAGGATTGATATACCTCCTTGTTTGGATTGGGATTATGCAGTAGGGTTCTTTGATGGAGCCTCACAAGACATGGGAAAAAAATGTGGGGCAGGGTCTATTTTAAAATGTCCAGCCTTAGGGACCTTCAATATGATAATGAACTGTGGGTATGGGACAAATAAAAAAGGAGAACGGTTAGCCTTATGTTGCATGTTGTATTTTGCAAATGTATTGAAGGTTATAAGATTAATGTTGGAAGGTGATTCAAAGTTCATTATTGACTAGTTCAATAATGATAATAATTTAGAGGCACTCTCTTTACAGCCATGGATGGAAAAAATCAGGATTGTGTGGAAGTTTTATTCAACTAAAAGCATATCACATTATATAACATATAACAAGGCTGCAGATCAGATGTCCAAGGAAGCACTACAACTGGATGAGGAAGGTGTTTTTTTTACAAAAATCACAGATAGTCTTACAAGGAACTATGAAAAAGTGTCTACAAGATAAAGAATATTGGTACAAGGGATAATGGCATGCTGGATATTCACTGTAATAGACTAGTTAATGTTTCTTTTGTGTTTTGATAATTTTGTAAACAAGGTACTAACATGAAGGTAATTGTTGTTGTATTTGGTTTTAGAAAATGTTTGGTGAAGGTTAATTGATGGGAACAGTCATGAACTAAAGACAAACTAATTTAAGTTGTAATGTCCTCTTGGGAACAGATTTATTATATTAACTATTATAAGATATTTTTCTTTCTGAAAAAAAAATATTATAAATTTTTACTTCTAATGTTATGGGCCTAATTTGAACAAAGCAATGTCGTGGCCACGCCAATGGCTTTGCCACAGGGCTGGGGCCCCGTGTCCAAGTCACAGTCCACTGGACTGTGACTTGGCCGCGAGGGCCAAGCCCTGTGGCCAAGTTGTTGGGGTGCCCACGGCATTTCCCTATTCGGCCACCTAATTAACTAAATTTTAATTTAAAAAAATAAATTAAATTTCTGAAAAATTAAAAACTAAAACTAAAATTAAAATACAACTAAAACTAAAACTAAACTTAAAATTAAAAACTATAACTAAAACTAAAATACAAATTAAAATTAAAAATTAAAAACTAAAACTAAAACTTGGATAAATACCTGAAACTTGTCGATCGCTCACCAACATGACCGTTGCGCCACCCCGACGACTGCCTGCCAACAGACCTCTCACCGACAGAACTCTCGCCAACATACCTCTCGCCAATAGACCTCTCAACAACAAACCTCTCGCCAACAGACCACTCGCCAACAAACCTCTCGTCGACCGCTCGCCAACAGACCTCTGCTACCAAACGCTCACAGACTCACAAATGCACAATAGCTCACAGATGCCCACACTCACAATAGCTCACAGGCGCACACAGATGCACTCAAATGCCAACAAAGTTGGAAAAACATTCCAAAACCGATGTGTGGTTGATATATAAACATTATTTCGGTCAAAAGATATTTTGGCCGAAAGATAGTTCGACCGAAATAATATTTCGTCCAAAATATTGTTCGGACGAAATATCTTTCGACCAAAAGAATGTTTCGACCGGAATATCTTTCAGCCGAAAACATATTGCCAGATGGAAAAAAATCGTTCGACTAAATTCTTACATGCAAATCGAGGGTGTCGTCACTATATCATTCGATTTAACGTTCCACTTTTCGGCCGAAAACTAATTTGGCCCAAAAAAATATCTTTCGACCAAAAAATAATATTATTTCAATCGAAAACATGTTTTTTGGAATTTTGGAGATCCGATTGTCACGAAAGTGTTACCCACATCCCTGATTTCACCCATCCCATGACTCAGAAAAATGGAATTCTAACTTATTGTAATGAATTTAGGCCTTGGCCCAACCAGTATCTAATCAATAAAAAATCTACCCGTTTTAGTTAAAAATAAAAATAATTCCATGAAATTTCTTATATATAGATATATATTAAAAAAAAAATATTATTATTTTCTTTTATTTTCTCTTCATTTAAATATAATATATATTAATATTATTACATTTACTATCGTAAATATAAAACATGGTTCATCGAAAAAAAAAACTCTTTGTAAATGATTCATTCCTTAACGGTCTTTTTCATAATATATATATATATATATATATATATATATATATATATATATATATATATATAGAGAGAGAGAGAGAGAGAGAGAGAGAGAGAGAGATCAATTATACATTTATACTATGTTGCACAAGTTTCCTAAAAGTGGGAACTTTGGGAACGTGGATATGAGTGTCCGAAATGAGTGGAAGTTTCCCTCAAATTTACATGAAATTTGAATTTGGGAGCGGCAATTATATATATTAAAAAAATATAAAAAATATTTTAGATGACAATGATACTTTAGATTACAATGTATAGAGATATTGATACATTTTAAATCCTATTTCAATAAAATTGAAGGTCAATCAAGGACGATAATGTTTCTGTTGGTTGTGGAGCCTAATTATGTTCCTGACTCAGAGGTCCTTGTGTTTTCAACTGTGTTTATACCCCATGAATACTTTACACCCCATAAGTATGTACACTCTTCCACGCCGGGGAGTGCAGAGGGGGGTACCCCCTCTGCGGGGTCTGGGGGGTTCGAGGGCAAGCAGGCCCCTGGCGGGGGTCCCCCGAAGGAAAAATTTCCTTGTAAATGTATATTGTAATTTCATTGTAAATCTGGACCGTTCATTATAAGGTCGTAGATCTAACGGTAGAAATTATGTTAGGTTTTTTTCCCTAGAACGCAACCCTCTGTTATGAGGGAAATTTATTGCGGCTATGCATTATGGCGAGTATGGTATTCTGAGAGAGGAGACTGTGAAAGAAAGAAGAGGAAGTTACAATGGGTTTTGCTGTAGGTTGTATCCCTTCATTTGCTGGATAATAATAAAGGAAGGACCTGGCAATTTCTCTGGTGAACGTAGCCCACACTGGGTGAACCACGTGAATCTATGTCTCTTTTGTATTGTGTATCTTATGTGTTTTGTTTCCGCATTTGTTTTATTTTATTGCTCTGCGGTCCTGTTTTTCTAACAGTTTCTCCTATTGCAACAACTACAATATTAAAATTACTAATTTAATTTGTACTAATAATTATATGAATATATTTAACACAATACTGAAACTTTAATATCGATAAATATTCCATTAAAAAATGAGAAACAAAATTGAAAATACATATAAACAATTTTAACATCTTTTTAAAATTAAACTTTACATATATAAACTTTAAACATCTTTGAAAATTTGAAGCATTATTCTTTTTTTATTGGAAAAAACAAAATAGTACTACTGTTCTAATATGAAAATACAATAAATGTCAATGATATGGTTGGTTGATATCAACTATAGAGTGGAGCATTGATTTATTCAACTTTCATGTTTAGTTTGGGCTTGAAGGAAAACATACATGCATTAAAAGTTTTTCATATCCACAACTATAAAGTGAGTATCATTAAGTTTTTTTACTTAATTAATTTTTGAAATAATTTTTACCTGTAGTTTAGTCTTAGTTTTATAGTGATATTTTGAATAAATATAATGAAAATATTTGTAAGAAATTATGTATTTGTAGTAATGGAATAAATATATTTACATTTAATTTAATATAATTCTAATTTGAGCTCCCAAAATGCTCCCAAGTTCCCAAAAGAGTTCCCAGCCAATTGGGGACGTAAAAAACACTTCCCTAATGAAGATTCCTTGTCACTCAATCAAGAATATTAACAAGAGAGATTTGTCATTAACTGATAAGTTGTAATGAAAATATACATAATACCTTTGACAATTAGGTGATATGTATTCACTTCCATTGACCCTATTCTACCTCTTCCATCCTTCATTTCAAAGTAAGAATGGAATGAATGAATATATATGTTTGATGAAATACATATTTCAAAAAATCCATTGTATATTTTTTTATTTTGTGGAGAGTATTTAGGGTAAACTAGTCAGTTACAGTTTCGACAACCTAACTTAATAGGGACATTAAGTGAGGCCTATAATATTCACAGAGGTATCCAGCCCAAAAAATTAACCCTGCAACCTCTTACACGTAAATCATAACACTCAATCGAAATCGAATGGAGCTCGCACAATGGAGTGAGGCGGTAATAGCTAGGGTTTTTACTTAGCCACTCATGCAAGCCAACCCCTAGCTATTCTTGGCGTCCTTACTTTGCATGGCTATCCAATTATCCTCAGGCATGAATTCTAGGAATACTTCGATGGTAGCAGCAATGTCTTCCTCACCCCTAATTGGTTATCCCTCCCCTAGCAACTCTGATATTCATATGGTGGTGGCATCTTCAATTTCGGTTGTGTCTTCCTTGTTTGACAAAAAAAAGTATTCCTACACAAGATGAACATCTTAAGAAACCACTCACACAACCAAATCAAAGATAAATACATTGATGTTATTATGTGGTTAAAACCATCGAAGAGGGAAATAATCCACGACCCCAACCAATATGGCCATTTGATGCAATACATAATGCAAAAGGAAAATATTTTACAAGAGAGTTTATCACAATTGATTGCTAACAAATGTCCCTCCATGCTCTTTAAATAGATATCATGGACCAATCAGGTGTTAAACCATGAATCAATATAGTTGGTAAGATTAGGAATAATATGAGTCATTGGATAACTCTATGTTTAGGACATATCGTGACCATAAAATTGCATAACTACAAATGCATATTAAAGAAACACGCTTTTACCTAAAGACACCTTAGACCAAGTTGATCTTGACTAACTCATAAGTGTATAAATATCTTAACATCCCCTCTTAAGAACATCTTGGGATAGTATTTAAGGATTTACAAAGGTGACACAATAGGAGAAGGAAGGAGGCATTAGAGCCTATCCCCCCTTAATGACAACTTCCTCGACTCCTAACATCGATCAAGGTTTGGAAAACGTTTCTTTTGAAGAGGCTTTTTGAAAATGTGTTTCACCCCTTATGGCAACTTAAAAGTGAAAAAATAAAACCATAATAATAAAAAATAAATATTTGGATAAATAACGGAGGAAAAAATAACATTAACTAGGGTTTTGAGTATCTTTCATGGTGATGTTAGGCATGTGGAAGTGATCATATTGTCCATCCTACATTGATTGTATCCTAGTTGGATTATCAAGCCAATGGTCCTTTCACCATAAGGTAAGGCTTAATGGCCTATCATGACCTATCTCTCATTTTACATGATAGTTTGTTTGAACTTATAGATCTTGATGGCACCTAAGACTCCTTAGAAGTTCATCCTGAAGGTATACCATGAATTAATGATGAGACTGTTCCTGACTCAGATATTGAAAATTTTGATACTTAATATGATATTTTTTGTGAATTGTTTGAATAAATATCAGTATTTGGGTACTTTGTGGGTCAAGTTCCTCTTGAGGTAATTATCAGAATATATATCCATAATGATTGGGAACCATTTGGATATAAATCTATTCACATGTTGCAAGAAAACATTTTTCATAACACCTAGGTCTACAAGAATACCTTGATACTCATGTACTAGTGGTCCCATGACTTCTCAGCTTATTGGAATTCCCAGCTAGCATTCTTTTCCTAGGTAGACTTCCCCAACATGTCAATGCATTTCTATCCAGTCATTCAATGAATTTTTTCCCCTCCAATGGGAATCATTTTTTAAAAGACCAAAAGTTTCTTCAATCCTAGGTCACAAAGTCATTTATGTTTTCATGTCAACCTATTGAAGGACATTAAGTAATTCATCTACATTTGGGTTGGTAGCCATGTTTATCACCAATGATTTTACTATATTAACTAGCTTGATTCCTATTTCCATTACTAAATCTCATATAATTGAATACAGGAACTGTTTTCTTATGACCTAGTATAATGTTAAAATATCCCCACCAGCTCAGAGAACCCCCACCACCTAAGCCTCTCAAGCTCCCCCAAAAGTGAAGGTGCATAGACATAAGGTGAAAGGGAAAAGGGGAAAATGAGGCTAATAACTAACATGCAAAGGATATTATCACTAATCCAACCATCAGGAAGGCCTCTTTCATGGTCAATCCAAATAGTCATGTAGCTCTAATTTATTTCAAGTCCTAGGATCCTACATATGGGACTGGGTAGTTGGTGTAATGCCCCATATTTTGGCCTTGGGTAGTTAAAAATTTTATTTTTCTCATCTTAGTAATTCATTGCTTAACAACTATTTGGACTCAACAATATTGATATAGACATGTGACACGTGCACCTCTAGACCTATTTATGTGTTGCATAATATTATTGTTATATGCTCATGATGATGATAACTCTTTGATTTGCTTAAACATGCAAATTAAGATGTGGAATTTAGGTACACGGATAATGATTCAAAATTATGCTGAGAATGCATAACAGATGTAAGACATGATAAAAATAAACATACATTTCTTAATTGAACGTCAATACAGATATGGATTCTTATATAAAATTATGATGTATATACATGGATATGAGTTATTGGTGAACTAACCTACAGGTTGACGAGCTATGTGATAGCCAAATGACTACAGTGATGAGGTAGCATGGATGTCGTAGACATCAAGAAGATAGCGTATTCTATAAAGTTATAATTATTATTTAATTTATGATTCAAAATATTACTATGACTTGTGGTAAGTGTGGTTTTGACATGACACACGACATTCCCAGAGTGGTTGTTTGATGATGTGACTATAAGAACAGTAGTTGCACAGTATGGCTTGATGTAGGGTGTTGACCCTAGTTCTATAAGTAGGGGTGGAGGTATTTCACACCATTTATCCTCCACAAACTAGAGTCGTGGGAGGGTTGTGCGAAGTCACGCTCCTCTAGATGTGTGATGACGACTGCTAGTTGTGTTTACCCTAGTTCTATGAGGAGGGGTGGAGCTATTTCCCACCATTTATCCTCTGAAACCTAGAGCCGTGGGAGGGTTGTGTGAAGTCATGCTCCCCTAGACGTGTGATGGAAACTGCTAGTTGCCTATTGGGGAAGCTTGGTCGAGATGTATGACACTTCCTCTTACGGGTTCTATCTGGATTTAGGTCAATATAGTTGACGCTGCATCTTAGTCCAACAGAGGAAAGAATAGGATGGAAGATGGAAGTAGGTTAGGAAGGATGGATGATTCGATGTTAGTTGAGAATACTGATTGGGGATTAGAGATGCCACTATTGTTTACTCACTTGATTCCTACCATGTTTAAAACCCTCTTTGATTTCCTATTGATATTTTAAGTGTGACAATGAGTTATTGATGAATTAGTGTAATTTAGTTCGTTAAGATTATTAAATGATGCATTACTTGATCTTTTGTCCTACATGTATTGGTGATCATATAGGAACTATGCACTAGAGGCAATGATTGTTTATCGTTAATACATACATGAGATATGTGTCAGCTAGCTACGCACACATACCCTACCCATGTACACTAGTATACGTAATTAATGTATTAATTGTTAACTATTTAATTGAATTTTTATTGAATATGTAAATTATATTGCATACAAAATATCTAGAAGCATTAAATACCTTCTTGACTTTGATAGATGGTGGGTATGATGAATTAAATGAGCATGGTGGGGTATTATGTACATTTTGGGGGAAATTATCAAATAACATTTATTAGCTAGCATGAGAAGAAAGACTTTTCATTTTATTTATTGTTGTTTAATGCAAGTCATTTATATTTAGTTTTATTTTAATATTTTCCCAGAATATCTAGATAAGGGAGGTTGATGGATAATAATGAGGGTGGTTGAGGAGACTTGGGGAAGTGTGTGTGGAAACTTGATAAATAGGGAGAAGAAGAAGAGAGGAGGGGAGGAAGGAGAGGTTTGAGCATGATGAGAGGTTGTGAAATTCTTGGAAGATATAATTCTTGTGATAGTTTTCTTTGAGCATTTGTGCTTTGTTGTTCTTGGAGTCACGGGCACGGAGGGACAAGAAACCGAAAGTTTTCTTGGAGCTAAGAAGATGGCTAGGCTCCTAGTTGGCATGGAGGATTCTGTTGTTACACTTTGGGAAAGCGGGAAAAGAATGCTTGGAAGCGCCTAGGAATACATTACAATTGATGAGCTTTGACAAACTAAAGAAGAGGTATTTGTCAGTGGTATTTTTTGTTGATATTTTATATATACTTTTGTTTTAAGTTTCAAATCTTAGAGTTAACCTATTACTTATTTCATCATGCTATTTCGATTTATCATTGAGAAAATGTAGAAGAATTGTGTAAATGAAATGAATTATGTTAAAGCAAAGTTGTTATTTTGCATGTATTTAAATGAATGATTAATATCCTAACATCCTAGATGGGTGGTACATATGGTATCAGAGCCCAGTTTCAAAAATAAAACCTGGGCTTGACCACCCACAACACTGGGATTTTGTCTTTTTCATTTGCAATCCAATTTGGGTTGTTACATGTTTTTCCTATCCTTCCTATTCCTACTATCAAAATACGGGCTACTATCGCTATCCTTTTTCCTACCCTTGTTTTTCCTACCAAGGAAGATGAATACACTATCAAAATATCAACTTACAGGAAACAACCACCGCCATTGAACTCAGAGCGTTTTGAACTAAAAAAAAAAAAAATGTTGAATCAAACCCTAACTTATGAAAAACCAGTCATCGACCCTTGCCTACAGGACCCCTTCAGAGGTGATTTGAGACTACGGAGAGAAAACATAATTTAAAGTGGTCTTTGAAGCCATAGACACCCGCAGAAGCTCCAAAACCTGCAATCAGCTTTACGCTTCGCAAAATTAATACAAGAAGATGTTGCCGAGTAATTGAGTATTAATGCTTACCTTATTAGGATCGACAGCGACGACCATTTACTCTAATTT